>PVIH01012090.1:0-65312 GCA_004025045.1 Sigmodon hispidus
CACAGCCACCTTAGACTACCTCCACAGCCACCTTAGACTACCTCCACAGCCACCTTAGACTACCTCCATAGGGCTGCACAGCCACCTTAGACTACCTCCATAGGGCTGCACAGCCACCTTAGACTACCTCCACAGCCACCTTAGACTACCTCCACAGCCACCTTAGACTACCTCCGTAGGGTTGCACAGGAGGTCCTTTGCTAACAGAAAGAAGCAGAGAGCCAGAGAAGATGATATATTGCACTCAGATTTGACACTAATGTTACTGTGTGCATCTGCAGTTAGGGCAATTCCTACCCTGCCCTAGAAGAGAATGTCAGTACAAAGGATGATGGCCCCTGGAGGACAGCTTGGGGTGCCATGGCTACCTGTGAAGGTGCGACGGTCATCATCCGAACTGTGTTCATTGAGACAGAGACGGGTAGAACACACTAAATTGCCAGCAAAACAAGAACAGACGTTGCAGTCAATATTGAAGGATGTTCCATGGCCTGAAAGACAGAAAACACCAGTTATACTATGTACTAAGAACTAGGTCACAGGAATGTGAGGTGGCTCTGTGGGTAAGATGCTTGTTGACAAGCTTCAGTCTAATCTCCAGGACCATATGGTGGCAGGAGAGAACCAGTTCCTCCAGGCTGCTCTCTGACCTCCACAGATATGCTGTGGCACAGACTCACAGACACAGACACACAGACTAAAAAACATCCTAAATTAAATTTTTTTAAAGTTAAAAGAAATTTAAAACCTATTACTACTGTGTGTGTGTGCGTGCGCACACATATGTGGGTGCATGTGTGTGTCACTGTGTGAATGTGCACGTCAGAACACAACTTTTCAGAATTGGTTCCTTTACATTGGTTATAGGGAAATCAAGTTTAGATTGTCTCAAAAGGCTTTGCCAAATGAACCATCCCCCAACCCCTTCAAAAAGTTTTATATTCATTCTTTAAAGATGATTTCTGAATACATAAATTAGGGACTTAAATCTAAGATATTTATTTTGAGATAAAGTCTCATTGTGTAGCCCTGGCTGTCCTGGAGCTTGCTACTTAGATAAGGCTGGCCTCAAATTCACAGAGATGTCATGTTTCAAGGGAGCAGTGTATTCTTAGAAACAGTCTGTCCCCTCCTCCAATCCAAGTTTCATATATATATATCAGGCTGGCCTGACGCTTAGCAGTCCTCTCAGTCTCTAAGTACTGGGATTATAGGCATGAGCCCCAGGGCCTAGCTGTGACACAGGAACAGGAATAATAACAATAACTACAGAAGGAGGAACTCAAATAATTAAAAGAGATCATTTAGGGCAAGGCTTGGCATCATGCTTAGATACAGAGTTCACTGAGATCAACAAGCAGGCCCTTCTGGAGCTTCCTTCCAAGAGGGCACTTTAGAAGTCCTAGAATTTGCTGCTTGTGGTAGTGCTTGACTGTAATCCTATCACTCAGAAGACAGAGGCTGGAGGATTTCTGCAGGTTCAAAGCCAATCTGGCCTATGTAGTGAGCTCTAGGCTAGCTTGGGTTACATAATAAAATCCTGTTTCCAACAAAATACACCCCCCCCAACACACAGGATTCTGTCTAGTTTGAAAAGTATATGGGATATATGATGTATAGATTGTACTCTTGAGCAAGAACTCATCTAATATTCTTTGTGCAAAGTAAAGACAACCAATCTCAAACTGTAATAAGACCAAATATGAGTATGCTGAAGACTCACTTTTTCTTTTTCCTCCAACAATACAAGACTTCTGGAGGTCAATACAGTGCATCTCCATACAGTTCTCCAAGAGGCCACTTTGTCCACAGGAACAGATCTTGTAACAACCAACGTCCCCTGCAGAGGATGGCACCTGGATCAGTGTCCCCTGACGAACAATGAAGTCAGAAGCTTCTCCCAATTTGCAGCCTATACGAAAATAAAAACATAACCAAAGCTGAACTGATAATATTGATCTTTTATATGACTTGCAATACGACAATGCTTCACATCACACACACATTTTATAGAAGTCTTCTAGGACTATGTAACAACTAAAGATTTTAAGATTATGCTACGGAAATGGAGAGATGGCTCAGCAGCTGAGAGTCCTGGCTGCTCTGTCAGGGGACCCAGGTTCAAATCCCAGCACCTGCAGGGTAGCTCATAAGCATTATAACTCCGGTTGAGCCGGCACCCTCTTCTGGCCTCTCTGGGTTCTGAGCTCTCATGGTACACACACATATACAGATGCAGATAAAACACTTACATACATAAAATAAATATTTTTGAAAGATTATGTTATAGAACTTTTTCCAAACGAAGAAATTGCTTTTGCTCACTGGCCAAAAAATATATCCTCTCAAAAAAATTCCATGTTCTATGGGTGATTAGGGACTTGTACCCCAAAGTTAGCTACAGTTTAGTACAAAAAGTGTTATGAAGCTGACATATCTTTGGCCAAGCATAGTAGTACAAACCAGTAATCTTAGAACTTGGAAAGCTGATGCAGGAGAATGGTTTGGGCTAGTGAGACCTTATCAAAAACCAAACAGTCAACAAAAACATAGCTTTTTATATATTTGGACTAAACATACTTGAAAAATGACAAAATGTTGTAAATGAAGTCTATAAACTCACCATTTTTAGAGTAATTTTGACCTGGGAATTTTTTCATGATGGAACATAAGCATACAATTATAAATTCAAAGAAAAATTGAGTATTTGGATGGGTTTAAGAAAAGCCCATTTTCTTATGTAATATATTTAATTTATTATAAAATTTGCTTTCTGAGTTTAACAAAACGAATCAGAACTGCTGTATGTTATATAATATGGAATAGAGAAATTACCATTGCCACTGTATTCTATTTTCTTGGTAAAGAAAATACTGGCTAAACTACAGTACAGTGTCAATGGACATAAAACAACACTCTGGGGCTTAAAACAGTCCACTGGCTCCTGTTGGCTGGACTCACTGTAACTTAGTAGTTGGCACACGATAATGATATTCATGAAGACAGCTCTTCAGATACCACACACAGTTCATTTTTTGCTCCTTTTTACTTCTAGGATTTTTAAAATGTTGATTCTAACATAATAAACATATTCAACAAAGAAATAGATTTAAAAGAATCACAATGTTACTACAACTATATTTGGAACAAGTGACAGGCCATGAAAACTCTATGAACCACATTTTTCAGGGGCTAAATATGTGACTCAGTGCTCAAGCACATCCATATAGTGTACAAGGGCCTCGAGTGGCCCACTGCCATGTAATATGAAACAATTATTAAAAGGGTGTACCACCACACCCAACTCTTTATATGAATTTCCACATAACATTAATATTTTTATTGAAATAGGGTCTCATGTTGCTCAGGCTGACCTCAAATGCATTCTCTAACTGGGGTAACCTTGAACTCCTAAAGCTTTAGCATGTACACCTCAAGCACTGGATTACACCAATGCACCACCACACCTATGCTGTTTTGTTTCTGTGGTGCTGGAGAATGAATCCAAGGCTTTCCATATTAGGCAAACACCCTCCTGCAGAGCTATTGCCACAGTTCACACTAGCTTTCACAGAGATGATCAGTGTCACAGTGAGCACAACATTCCTTCATGTGCTACAGAGAAGACTAAAAAGGGTAGTCTATTTTTCAAACATTACAGCATGGAAGAGAGGTACAAAAAGTTGGCACGAGCTTCTCTGTTCTTCTGTAGTCAAGAACCTTGTCACTTGTATTGATAGCATTAGTTTACAACTGAAATGACAACTGAGTGAATGAATACGTTTTTCACAGGAAATGCTTAAACCTTAAAGGAAATGCTGGGTGTAATGACAGCTCCAACAGGAAAACAGCACAGCATGTCCATGGCCATCTACCTCACACTCACAGCTCCCGCCCTCACCTTGAACACAAGAGTACGGAAGGCAGGGATCTCCAGATGGACACCCTTTCCGGTTCACTTCACAGAGCTCACTGGCCGAGCAAGGATTTGGGTTACAGGGATGAGTCACTTCTTCTATAATGTTACCTAAAGCACTTGGCCCTGAAAAACCCAAAACAGATCAGTGTAACTAAGCTAAAAGAATACCAAGTCTCTAAGTTACGTGGCTTCATTGTGGCTGGAATAAACAGAATAAACAGGATAGTAAGGCCTGACTCTGACAAGTCCTAACTGAGCACTCAGAAGATCCTGGGAACCTGTATCGGACAACACAGACAAATTAACATGAGTTCGTATCTGCAAGAGAATAAAATAAACTTGTGTAACTTAAGTAGTAACAAGCTCTGAGATGAGACATATTTGGGGGGTGGTGATCAAATATGTATTTATGTTTAAGAGGGATACTCTTGCACTTAAAAAAAAACAATAACTAGCAACCTGTTACAGCAACATGAACCCCAGAACACAATTATATTTACCTTCCAAAGTCCTGTCAAGGAAGAATAGCACTCCATGAGCTTACACCATTTAAAGAGAGCACTGCTATTCCAACTAGAGCATCCTGTAGCTCCCTCCTGCTGAATCTCCTTCTTCTACACAAACCTGACTGCTCTGTTCGGCTAGGAGCATGAACACATCAGTTTGATTACCTGATTCTCAGCCCCACTCAGACTCTGAGACTCAGCAGAGCTAGAGGCTTCAGGAGCTCACCCAGCCCCACCACTCTGTACAGTTTACTGGAGACTCAAGAGGCCATCTTCCCAAGGCCACAGAGGTTCCCACCTAGCATGGTCTTTCTTTTTTCAAAACTGGTAACAAAAGTTAGGGGACATGGTCTCTTTTTCTTGAGAGAACCTAACAGATACTACCAGCTACAAATTCATCACTCTCTCATCTCTTTGCTAAGAGATCCTTAATTTTATTCAGGGTGGTCACTGGCTCAAAGCTAAAAAGATCTCCCATCCAGCTTTTCATACAATTACAGGTATCCCCTGAGGTTAAGCACCTCCTCCTCTTTCTCCCACTTACCAACTAGGGTAAGCTGGATAAGGCACCAACAGTCCTGGTGTGACAACAAAGTACATGAAATAAACCGGAGCAGAGTGGAGAAAGGCTAAAGCCTGACTCCTGGGGTTGCTGCCACCAGTATCCTGAACTACGTGCTTCTGGACTTTCCACTGGGCTTCCATCTGTTATTTTATTGGGTAGTTGGGCTTTATCCTAAGGGGAAAACGGAAGCAACCAGGCTTCTCTGTTGGCCAGCTTCTGGCACTGCTGCCCCCTGGTGGCAGCTCAAATGCTCATTTCTCCTAATACCTAAGTGTCCAGCCTCCCTGCATAGGTCTGTCTCACTGCTGTCAAGAGCTCCTTCTGGAACCCCTCAATGAGGTACCACGCTCCTGACAGAAGTATCTGGAGAGAGGAAGCTAAAGTAATGAGGCAAGTTTCACTCCCTTTTACAAACTCAGGGGATAGCTCTTTCTTCTCCATTGGGTGAATAGTCCAAGCTGGGCCCGGCTCAGGTCCTGATGAGAAAAACGACAGCTTCCTAAGGGAAATTCCATTTTCAGGTCACATCATGAGAAATAACAATGATTTCTGAGAATGCCGTCCTCCACTTTGATCCTTAGAATTTCTGACTGGTGAACAGTTCATACTTCTTCCGAAAGATAAAATACAACTTCTGATACAAATTTTAAGATAACAGTGCCAACTTGACAGGATCTAATTACTTAGGAGCCCAAACTCTGGACAGCTGGGCAGGAGATTAGCCCTGCACTGTTGGACAGCACCATACCATCAGCAGGGCTGGAGGAGCCACCAGCTGAGCGCACACCTCCTGCTTCCCAACGTCAGATGCTCCATCTTCCTGCTGCCATGCTGCCCTGTATCCTAAACTGTGAGCCAAACACATCCTCTTCCCTTAAATGCTTTTGATGGGTATTTTGTCACAGCCTGGCATCACCAAACAATGAGGCCCATCCAAGGCCAAGAGCAGGAGCAGAGACCAGAGAGAGGCGCTAAGCTCTAAGAGCAAACTCACACAGGACTTACTGAGGTACGTGTCCAGAGGGATACAGCTCTCCAGGTCATCTGCAGGGGACAGAAACTCACAAATACTCTCAGCCGTATGGTCTTCAGGGAATTTGTTCTGGTCTCCACATTTCTTGAGAATCTCTACACAATCTGATCTTAAAAGAGAAATGCATGAACATTGTGGGTTCACGGCACTGACTCATTCTGTTTTGTCAAACCCGTGTTTCTGAAGCTTCTCTGGAGACTTTTCATTACTTACCAACCTCTCCCAGCTACTTTGCAGTGAGACTGCTTAATTCGCAGCCGCACCATAAATTCAAAGCCTAACTTCCGGTAACCTGAGATGAAAGGCCTTGTTCAAAGGTTACAATAACTGCTCCAAGCATGGTGTAGCTTTTACCACCCATTTTTATGGTTTCTTTTTTTTAAAATTATTATGAATAAAGTCACATTTTCTATCCATGTATATCCTTGTTCAAGCTCCCTTCCCTCTCACACCCCCTCCAGTCACTCTCTATTCTCCACATCTCCCTATCTCCTCCCCAGCAAGGGCAGGAGGCCCCAAGATCCCAATATTGCTCAGTTCAGCCTCCACTCCTGATAGGTCCACTTTCCTCACACCAACATCAAGACTGAGACTAAACTAGGCTAGTCTGCTTACAGGAATGTTCTATTCTTAGGGTCAGGTGTCAGCTATGCCCTTTCCTCCCTTTCTCCTTTCAATGTCCTATAAGTTAGCACCACTATGGTGTTTGGCTTTTAACAACCACATAGCTCAAAACTTCATTTTTTTTTTTTTTTTTTAGTCTAGGGGCTAGAAAGGTGATGGTCCCACAGTTCAGAGCTCTTGTTGCTCTTGCAGAGGATATGGGTTCAGCTCCCAGTACCTACATGATGGTTCAAAACCACCTGTAATCCCGGTTCTAGGGAATCCAATGTCTTCTGTTCAAGTATGTATCCAGAGGTATACAGTTCTGTGAGCACCAGACACACATACATATAGGCGAAACATTTATACACATAAAATACATAAACCTTTAATTTTTTCTTTAGTCTTGAGTAAGGGATTGGTTCCTTGGCTGAAGGTTTTCTAAGAGTACACACTTTCACCCAAGGCCTTTGGCTTACCACCTGAGTTATATCTCTGAGTTAAGCCTCTCTTACTCAGGTCATGTTTGAGTCAGGTCAGAAAACTGATCGGAAGCCAGGCATGATAGCTCAGGTCTGTAATTCCAGGGTTCAGGAGGCTGAAGAACACGACTGCCAGGAGTTCAAGGCCAGTCTAGACTACAGAGTGACACAGTAACACTCTAAAATAATAAGAACTAAACTAAGTAAAAACCAGAAAAACAAAACTGATCTAGACCCTGCTAATCTGAACTGGGCAGTACTGAGTCCCACAGGAAGGGTTTAAGGCTCAGTATCGACTTGGTCTTAGAAAGGCTTTTGAAGAGCAGCTGAGGTCACTGCGGAGTTAATACTCTGGTTTCACTCACCAGGGCTGTTATCATCTTGGCTTTGTCTTAGATTTCCTCAGGAAACCATTTGAAACTGTTTACTAGGAACAGAACCTAATGACCACTCACTAACTCTCTCATCAAACATTTACAGGACCTACTGTGTGCCAGGATACCTACTGTGTGCCAGGATAATAATAAAAATCTAATAGGAGCTGCAAAGGAGAAAGAGCAAAGGGGAAAAAAGACAATGGCACAGAAAGTAAATTCCTAAGCCAAACAGAATATAAGACTAGAACACAAACTATAGAAGGGTCCGAGAGGGAGATAGCAGAGCGGGGAGAGGCTCTGCCATCGGGCCTGGAGACAGCGTGAGCCTGCTCCCTGGAAACTCTCACACTTTCACACCTTCCCTCATTTTCTCCAAATGTAAATGTGATCTTAAAAGTCTAACAACAGGGCCAGCAAGATGGCTTGTTGGATAAAGGTGGCTGCTGAGAAGGCAGGCGGACAGCCCGAATTCAATCCCTGGGAACCATTGCACATAGCCTCCCTCCTCAAGTTGTTCCCTGACACCCATATGCTCTGTGACAGGTGCACAAATTAACACACGCCAAGTAAATACATTAACACAAATTTAAAGTATAAAACACAACTGTGCACTGAGGATATTTAGAAACTGTTTCTTAAACTAGATTCCAAAATAAAGCGCACATACAGCTAGTTTTATGGGAATCTGGACTAAGGATAAGTTAGTATCAACAAAGGAATGTGGGAAGACTCCCTAGGAATGTCTGGTATTTGACTAGAGCCAAGAAGGGCAGGCCTCAAGCCAGAATCTGAGGAGCACACTTCAAGCAGAGGAGGAAGTGGGAAGGCATTGGCCTGGGGTGGGGACACAAGCAAAGGGGAGAAAGTTCTAGAGGGAGGCTCTAAGGTCACAGGAGTCCCGAGGACTAGAGTGACTTACTTGCAGATAATGCTTCCCCGGGATTTACTATGGCAGGGCTTGATCTGCAGTGAACACGCAACTGCCTTCCACATTTCTGGCTGGCACTTTTTAATATCGAGAACAGGGACGCTGATGAAGGGCATCTTTATGCTTCCTCTCTCCCACAGCTTCATGTCATTCATGGCTCCCTGGTCAGACTGAGCATTACAGCTCCTGAAAAGTTCTGTTGGTCTGGAAAAAAATCCAGAAGGAAAGGAGACAAATTATTTCCTAGATAGAAGCAATGAGTAAAATCTTGGTAAATTCACACATCAGAAAAAATTGATTTTCTTAAAGAGAGAGTATGAAAAACCCATCACAGGTTTTCAGCTTCAAGTATCTGAAGCTCAGCATGGATACTGGCATCAGGATACTGACTGCATCTTTTAATTTAACATAGGTTCTTATGAAGTAGTTTAAAACTGCAAGATGCTTATTATGATAGGACTAACATTCCCCAACATATCATTTTATTTCACAAAATAAATGAGTCTATGTCTTTAAAACTGAAGAATAGTAAAAAAACAAAATGCACAGATGCAAATTCAATGTGATTTGCCAAGTGAAAAGTTCATAGAAACAAGTAAATTTATAATGAAACATTTCCATTACACAATTTATAATGAAACATTTCCATTACACAAAACAGTTCCCATGAGCCCTGTGGAAACACCCCATGGTCTACACTGTTCATACATAGAACATCACAAATTATTTTAGTCTGTTCTAGAATTTCATATAAATAAATTCATACTCTATTTTTTGGAGCTTCCAATAGTCATCAAAACATAATCTTTTTCAGATTTACCTCCACGATGTTGCTACACATATAAGTATATAATTCCTTTTTATTGTAAGATAAGAACTATTAATAAATGTTACTTTTTGTGACATGTCCTTTTCTGTCCCTTTAAAAAAGTTGAAGGTTGCACCTTAACATCTACCTCATTTATGACCTATTGGAGCATGTGAAAAAACTGGTCCTGAGGACCAATACCCTCAGGATGACTTGGAGTGGTCCTGCGATATCCAAGAGGAGTTTTGGAGAGAGTCCAGTGACGATGGTGCACCAGACACCAGAACCCTAGAACCAGACCAATGACCCATTGCAACGAACATTTGCAAGTAAACCAGATAGGACTAAAGAATATACTGGATGTGGATGACACGTAAGTGTCTCCCAATTCCCATTAATGGGAGGTGATGGAGAGGCAGAAAGGTGGAGGAACATAATAGGTATTTTGTTTTGTTTTAATTTTTTTGAGGGGGATATTCTGTAAGGAAGAAAGGTAGATATGGGGAGATCAGGAAACAAGTGAAACTGGGGTGCATGATATGCATGCATGACGTTTCAATAAAAAATTATGCTAAAAAAGTGGAGGGCTGGAGAGACGGCTCAGTGATGTGAGAACTGGCTGCTCTTGCAGAGAATCCAGGTTCAGTTACTAGCACCCATGTAGTGGCTCAAAACCATCTGTAACTTCAGTTGCAGGAGATCTGATGCCCTCTTCTGGCCTCTGGGGGCATTGCATGTATGTGGTACTCATACAGATAGGCAAAACACTATATACATAAAATAAATCTTTACAAAAAAATTTGAGACTTTGATTATTGAGGAGTTATAAGGGTTTGTGATACATTATAGATATATCCTTTGTTAGACATATGTAGTATAGATATTTTCTGCTATCTTATGGTTTTTTTCACTAGTATCTGGTAGGACCTTTTGATGAGGAAAAATTAATTAGTTAAATTTATATAAAACACTACTTTAAATCCCTGTAATCCCTGTGCATGGGAGGTAGAGGCAGGCAAGGGGATGAGGAGCTCAAAGCCAGACTCAGATGGATAGCTAGTTTGAGGTCAGCCTGGGCTTCATGAAACTTTGTCTCAAAAGAATAAAAAAAAATGCTAAAGTTTATTCATATGCATTATAATGTATGGATTGAGAACTTAGTTCATCAGTATTTGAAGATTGTATCCAGCTATGTAATTAAAAAGCCTATATAAGTTGGATGTGGTGGTTGATGCACACTTTTAATCCCAGCACTCAGGAGGCAGAGACAGGTAGAGATCTCTGTGAGTTGGAGGCCAGCCTGATCTGTATGCTAAGTTCCATAACAGCCAGGGCTACATAGTGAGATCCTGTCTCAAAAACAAAAATATGCCCCCCCAAACAAAACAAAAACCATGTACTGTGGGATTATGTGCATTGCTAAAATTTGCCATTCATATTGCTTTAATAAAATGCTGATTAGCCAGAAGGCAGGCAGGAAGTATGGGTGGAGCTATCAGACTAAGAAAACTGGGAAGAGGAAAGAGGAGAAACAGATGCCAGTAGATGCAGAGGAAAGAAGATGAGAATGCTGCTCTGAGAAAAGGCACCAAGCCAGGTGGCTAACTAAGATCAGAATCATGGGTTAGCTTAAGAGTAAGAGTTAGCAAGTAATAAGCCTGAGCCATAGGCCAAACAAACTTGCAATTAATATAAGACTTTGTGTGATTATTTGGGACTACTGGTCTGGATCTCAGGGCTAGGCTGGGCCAGAAATTTCCTTCAACAAACCATGAGCAATATAGAACATTTCCATCACACTGAAGTTCACTGATGCCCCTGGTTTTCTGGTCCTTATCCCTACAGACTACTTTTGCTTATTCTTAGATGTCACATGTCTGGAAGCATGAATATTGGACATCCTTTGTGATTGTAAAATCCCATTAATATTTGAGTGCCTTAGGAGTTTGCCTTCCTTCTGTATACTACTACACTGTTTGGAATACCAAAATGTGCTACTATTATTGGTTTTTCATTCTCCTGATGTATGTTTTGGGTCTTCTCCCAGTATGGGAGATTACAAGTAATGCTGCCACAGAGAGACTTTCTTGGACATAAGCTTTCATCTCTTAGGAGAATAAATGCCTCAGAACAGAGTGATAGATCACAGATTTAACGCAAACTACTTACCTAGCAGGAAAGAGTGAGAATCCCACACTTTTCACATGCTTGCTAGTCTTTTAACCTGGCCATTCTAATGGGTCTGAGGAGGCGTTCACTGAAGCTTTAATTCATACTTAGCAAGACTAGCCCTTTTATATACATTCTTTTTTAAAAGCACTTTAAACTGCTAACTCTATGGCATCAACATGATGTTTTGAAATATGTACGTATCATGGAGTTGATAAATCAGAATAATATATATTAGCACAAATATTTGTCCTTTTTATGGTAAACACATCAAATCTACTCTCAGCAATTTCACATATGTGTTATACTTACTAACTAACTAGAACCCTTTTGTTGCTGTTTATTTATTTATTTATTTATTTATTTATTTATTTATTTATTTATTTTTGAGTCAGGGTCTCATTACGTAGCTCTATCTGTCCTGGAACTCTCTATGTAGAACGGGCTGGGGTGATCATCATCTGCTCAGAGTTACTTGCTGAGTTCTTTAGAAATTTCTCTACAGAACATTTCAAATCAGAGTATCCTGTGGTATCAAGGATATTAAGGGGGAGAGGGGCCAAGATCTGAGCCTGAAACATGCCCAGAGTTGGTATCTGAAGAGAACAGAGAACAGAGAAGGCCATGTGTGCAGAGTACACTGGAGGAGGACATAGTCCCAGTAATCTGAGCTGCAGTGAGTCCTTCCCACCAGGGCTGAGGGAGGGCTGAAGGCGCCGGATATCCTCTGAATTCCAGAAGCTTGAGGCATCCTACGTTAGAGGAGAGCTTTTGCAATCATACTTCCTTTCTAGGGGCCATGTAGAAGGAACAGAGCATTTTAAGAAGAAATCATAAAGAAATACAGCTTTCTTTTACCCCAGAAGGGCACATCAGAAAGTGGTATTTCCTAAAAACAGTAAATTAATGATAGTACATTTCCATCTTCGTATACATTGTTTTTTTCCTACCTGTTGTTAAAGTTTGTACAGTAAGTTAGGTTCCTACAGCCCAACTGGCATGGTTCCCGGACATCAGCTAGACATGTCAACATGGCCACCTCCACCGGGTTATATTCACAGACGCGGTCAAACTCTTGCCAACTCTGAGTATTTCCCCAGCTCATGCTATAAAGTTTCGTGCACAGTTCCCTGAAACAAAAGAATACATTCAGAACATTAAGAGAGAAACCTCATGAGTATTTGTGCAAAACTCCAATTCTATTAACTCTATCTTTAAGAACATAAAGAAAAGAGTATAATTAACTAGCTCCTGGAATTTGGAACCAGAAAAGGTAATCTTCTCCATGAAAAACTGGCCTTTTAAAAAGCATCCATGAGTGGCTGGATTAGTGGCTCATCAATTAAGAGTTCTTCCTGAGGACCCAGACTTGATTCCCAGCACCCACATGGCAGCTCCAGCTCTAGGAGACCCGACACACTCTTCTGGCCTCTGAGGGCATCAGGCTTGCATGTGGTCCACAGATATACATGTAGGTAAAACACTCATACAAATAAAAAAAATACAAGCCACTGTGTGTATTTTAAAAACCGTCCATAGGACAGAGCTGGGCCTAAGAGACAGCTCAGTGGGTAAAGGAGCTCAAGTGAAAGCCGGGCGACCTGAGTTTGACCCCAACCTCATGAACTGTCCTTGACCTCCATACACACCCCATGGAATGTGTGCCCGCCCTATCCCACCCCAGTAATAAATAAATAATTTTCAAAAATTAAAAAAAATCCAACCCCCTTTGCCATGAGTGACAGAAAGCTCAATTCTACATTTTACGGTCCCTTAAGGTGTTTTGTACATCCTTAGTTCCAATACAATTATTTTCCCTCATGTCTTAGCATACTTCTTTTTTCAATATTTATCTAAAGTAAAGCACATGGTTTTACCTCCACAAAGGCATAGTCTCTCCTAGTTATGATGACCATAGGAGGCAGAAAACTTCTCTAAAAAGCATTTTAATGGTTAGGGAGACTATGTGTCCAGGATACTCATGACTCTAGATTCAATCCCTAGAATCAGAAAAAATTCAGATGGAGTGGTTTGTTTAAACCACTTATATTTCTTAAGATCCTCCAAACTTTTACCTACTATTACAGTCAATACATGATATTCTTATTTTTAGGACTTGATGACTTCAAAGCAACTTAAGTGTTCTATACATAAAGAAGTACTGGTAGGTCATTTCCAAAGTGGTTTTACATATTGGATTCATTAGTTTCATTTTCATAAAAGTAATACATGTTCACTATAAAAATCTGGTATCATTAAAATACACAAAATTATATGTATTTTCCACTGTCCTCACAGTACTTGACTCTCTTAAATACCCCTATGAAGAAGTACTGTGGGTATTTTTTTTAATGTGTCTGAATGTCTGCTTGCACGTGTCTGTGCACCATGTGTGTGCCTGGTACCAATGGAGGCCAGGCACATCATATCTGCTGACAATGGAGTTACAGACAGCTGTGAGCTGTCATGTGGGTGCTGGGGATTGAACCCGGGACCTCTGGAAGAGCAGTCAGTGCTCTTAACCACTGACCCATCTCACTAGCCCCAAAGAAGAGATCTTTACTCTGCAATCTATTTGCCCACTCTCTGTGGTGATAAATTGTATATTTATAAAAATAGTTTGAAATATCAGAGGACAGAATAACCCATAGCCAAGCCATGAAGGTCAGTGAGTGGTGACCCACGCCTCTAATCCCATCACTCAGGAGACAAAGATCCATCTGGATCCATCTGGATCTCTGTGAGTTCAAGGCCAAACAGCCAGGCAGTGGTGGCATACACTGTTAGTCCCAGCACTTGGGAGGCAGAAGCAGGAGGATCTCTGTGAGTTCAAGACCAACCTGGTCTTCAAAACAAGTTCCAGGACAGCCAGGACTGTTACATAGAAAACCCTCTCTCAAAAACAAACAAACAAAAAACCCAACCAACCAACCAACCAACCAACCAAAAAGGCTAGAGAAGTGGCTCTGTCCTCTGATATTCTAGACTATCTGTAAATATACAGTATATCACCACAACTCTCCCTGTGGTCATGTGTGCTGTTTTATGTGCATACTTGTTCAAGGCCCTGGTGATACAGTATCATTAAACAGAGCAGACCCTGGCTCACAAGGGAGCTTGCACATTCTGAAGAGGAGGAAGCTAGTACTTTTCCTACCCTTTAGCTTCCTATATTTGGCACAAATAGATTATTCAACATTTCAGAGTTAGTTTCTAACATTTAAAACAGAAATTATACAAATTTCCCCAATTATCATGTGAGGTTTCAGAAAGATCAAGTCTGATGAAATGGAAAGCATTCAGCTGGCCATACCCCCTATTCCTGGGCTGTTAACACAGCACAGCAGGTGAAGGCCCTGCTGACAATCCGGGGAACCACTCACATGGCGGAAGGAGAGAAGTGACTGTCAACTTGGCCTTTGACCCCCACATGACCCATAGCAGACCCTCTTCTAAATAAATGTTTTAAAACACAATAAAATTCTTCAAAAACACAAACAAGCTGGGCATGGCAGCACTTGAGAGGCAGAGGCAGGTGGATCTCTGAGTTTGAGGCCAGCCTGGTCTACAGAGTAAGTACTAGGCCAGAGATACACAGAGAAACCTGTCTTGAAAAGCCAAAACAAAAAATAAACAGCAGCAAAACCATTCCAAGCTCCAGCAACTCAATACAGACATAAGCTTATTTCTGTGTATATCCAAAAACTACTCAGCACCCTTATCATTGATACCTTTATTGACTTCTATATAGAACCCATTTCTGCAATCATAGGACCAAACTTACTTACAATTAAGTCTTTTAACTGACTTTGTTTAGACTTTTTTGTCTCCTTGGTAAAGTATGATGGATTATCCTAGGCACAGTTTCTTTGTAATGGTCCATCCAATTTAAAAATCTGTCTTCTATGTGATATCTTCCTTTCTATTCAGGATGTCCTAGTAATGTTTGGCCCCATTTTGTACAAAATACCTCTAATAAGGCAAACTTGTGTTACATCCTTGTGGTAGTTTAAGTGAGAAAACACTCCACAGGCTCATACATTTGAATACTTGGGTCTAAGAATGGGGAGGGTTAGGGTATGGCCTTGTTAGAGGTGTACCATTGGGGAGCTCTCTCTCTCTCTCTCTCTCTCTCTCTCTCTCTCTCTCTCCATTTCATAGCTGTCTCACATGTGAGCTCTCAGCCACTGCTCCAGCACCATGCCTACCTGCTGCCATGCTCCCCACTACGATGGTCATGGGCTCTAATCCTCTGAAACTCTTCTTTCTTCTGTAAGTGTCCTTGGTGATGGTGTCTCATCACAGCAATAGAAATCAACTTAAGACAAGCCTATTCATCACGATCTTAGCTATCTCCACTCACTTTTAAAATCTCTACAGTTTTCTCTATTCACAGTTATGTTTTTTAAACTCTAGTGTGACACCCCAGTGATGCTGCTATGATGTGGATGTGGACTCATCTCTCACAAGCTCAGGTGATGAAGAATGGTCACTATCCAGCAGCTCTATTGAGAGTTAGTAGACACGTTAGGAGACTGGGTCTAGCTAAAGAGGTAGGTCACTGGGTGAGCAGCTTTGATCCACCACACCCCTTCTAGTATGATGCTTTCTCCCCAGAGCAAGTCACTAGAGCCAGGGGATCATGGACTGAAACCTTTGAAACAGTGAACCATTTGTTTATGGCAGATATTTTGTCACAGACTCTGTTTCCCCAACACACATATAGTTCTCCAACTAACACAGATGCCTATACCACTAAGGTTGTTCTAATATGACAAAAACACTTTAAATTCAAAGTTCCTTTTTTTATTAGAGCGCTGGCCTTGAACTCAGTATGTAGTTGAAGTTGACCTTGATCTACCTCCAGAGTGCTGGGATTGTAGACACAAGTCACTATGACTAGCTCTTGTGGTATTTGAGAGCTTTGTACTTTCAAGGCAAGCACTCCACCAACTGAGTTTCACTGACCTAAAATTTTCTAATTTAATAAAAAGACTACAATCTCTTAGATATCAGCTCAACATTTAGTTATGTAAACAATGGTTACATGTATAAGTATGTGTCTGCACATGTGAGTAAAGTGCATACAGAGGCCAGAGAGAGCATTGGGTCCCCTGTAGCTGGAGTTACAAGCAGTTGTGAAGCACCCAGTGTGGTGCTGAGGCCAAACTCAGGTTTTCTGAAGAGCCATGGTAAGTGCTCTTAACTGAGCCATCTCTCCAGGCCCCATACACTCACTGTAAGCTTACTAATACTGCATCATCTTTAAATATATATTGCCCTTTCTATGGCCAATCTTTAATACCCTCCCCCAGATAAAATGCTTTTAGCACTCAATGTTTAAAACAGTACTTGTTCTATTAAAAAAAAATTAAGAAGCTGAACTCTAGCTCTGTGGAATCCTCTGTGGGCATCAGGCATATGGCATATATGTGGTACACATGAATACATTCTAGAAATGTATTTATTTATTTATTTGTGTGTGTGTGTGTGTGCCTGTGCATTCAGACATGTGTAGCAGTAAAAGAACAACTTGAGAGAGTCTGTTTTTTCCTTCCACTGTGTGGATTCCAAAAATAAAATTCAGATCATTTAATTACTTAGCCAGGCTTGGTGGCAGTGTCTTTACCTGCTGAGTAACCTTGTTGGCCCTAAAATACTATATTGATTTCAACAGTCTTCAATGAATATTTGCTGAATAAAATAATAATAATGAGAGGTTTTGAGCTGGTGAGATGGCTTGGTGGTGAAGAGGCTTACTGTTTTTTCAGGGTGCTTGGGTTCGGTTCTGAGCACCTGCATGGAAACTTGTAATTGTAGCTCCAGCTCCAGGGGATCTGATGCCCTCTCCGGCCCTGGCAGTACCACCCATTCACCCATGTACAGCTATGCAGATAAAATATCCAAACATAAAATAAATAACTTTTAAGTTTTAAAAAGAATTAAAGATTTTATATCTTCTATTTATCTGTTGTACTGAGATTGAGCCTAGGGCCTTGTACCCAATAAGCCCTCTACCACTGAGCTGTAGCCCAGGTCAGATTTTATATCTCCCAAATGCCAAGCCTAGACAACACAAGAATAACACATTTGCTAAAATTCACCAATTAAGATCCCATTTTTATTGATTTTAATAAAGGAAAATGAGATACTGACCTACATGTGGAAGTGTTCGCTTTGGAGCAACAGTGCAATTTAGCCCCATCGAGGCCAGTTGAGGGAGGAGGATGCACTGTGACTCCAGGGTGAACTGACTGGGAGCTCTCAAGAAAACACTGCCAAAGGGGATCCTGAGGCAGGGGCTGGGTCTTACAACCCTCAATGAGACCATCCACAATCTCCATTTCTGTCTTCTTAGACATGAGAATTCTCTTGCAGGCATTTTGGCAGGTGTGGTCTTCAGCTCTGTCGCAGCAATATAAACCTGCATTCAGGATATAAGCTCCGTATTAGCTGGGTTTACAATATACTGCTGAGAAGAGAACATGGCAGCAAGTGGGAAACAATAACCCTCCAGGCATGTCTCCACAGTATTCAGGGCCTACTCAGCTCTCTCCATCACCCTGCAGTGAAAAGCTTGCAATGTTTCTCTTCCCAGAATTCACCACAGTCCCCAGTCACGAGCTTTCTAGAACTACTCTTACAGAATGAAAGTCATCCCACACTTAAGAAGCCTCATGTAAACCACTTTCTGTTCCTGGAAAAGACACTAACAAATCAAAGCGGGCTCATTTCCTTCTTGTGTCTAGAAGGGATTGTACTCTTTACATAAGACTGATGACTGATTTCCATAGCATTGAAAACATTCCATTTAATCATACCCCAAGATACCACAGACTTTTATAAGTCTGTAGAAGATAATTAATATACACTGTAATTTAAATAATATGAACTCTGACAATATCTTAGTTTACTCTTGTCTTTAATTTTCTTTTCTTTTTTGATGATAGGGAGTAAACCAGGGCCTCAGACATGCTAATAGGCCATAATTTGCCTGTGAACTATGTCCCTACTCACCCAGCCTTTAATTTTCTACAAAGAATTTGAAACTGAAAGAATACGTTCAGTCAGGCTATAGACTTCAGAAGAGTTCTCTCGAGCAGTTTTCTCAGGTATCTGCATTTGAAGAAACACACTCATTTTGAAGCCTTTTCTATCCTCTGTGTTAGGACAGTCACAGTCACGAGTTAGTGCTCTACCTCTCTGCCTTGGGTGTTTTTTATTTTTTAAAGCTTCTATCCCCCACCACCAGCAACACTTTAGTGAACCTTAAATGTCAGAAAATACAGATCTGCTTAAAAACAAATGTAGGCCACATCTCTGATTTTCACTGCAACTACCGCATCACAGAATGTCCGTAGCCTCGAATTCTGATTTTAATTATGGCCAAACAAGGCACACAGCTTTCAAGGTTATAAAGCCTTAATATGCTTATATATTCCATTATAAAGCAAGACACTAGCACCAATCTTTCATCAGTCTGGTTGATGAGTGAGTTTTTTAAAGTCTGATTACCTCTGATGAACAGAACGGATTCCAGGACACACAAAGTAAGTATCTGAAGACCCCACCAGGACAGGTTCATTAGGAGGCCTTGAGTTTTCAAAAATATTACTCTCTTACTTTTATGATTCTTTTATTATGAAAGTAAGGACTTTTCATTGGTAAAAGTTCCAGCATTAAAGAGATATATAGTGTGGGACAGTTAAGTACAACCAAGACTATGTATGCTTTCAACCTTGCTGTGTTTACTTAGCACACCTCGGACTTTCTCTATAAACATACTATTCCTTTGTTAGTTGTGGAATGTTGATACTGCAGAAATATAATTTAATGAGTAGCCTACTGATGCATGTTTGGATCACTTCTAATTTTTTCTCATATACTACTATGCATATGTACACTATATTATTTATTTTTTTTGCAAATATGTGTAACTTTTCTTGTGTAAATGACAAGATGAAATTTCTAGGTCAAAAGGTATTATCTGATATTCTAATGGTGATGATCTGGCTTCCCATCAAAATATCCATATCAAAGATCTCTCCCATCTTTAAAACAGAATTTCCTTTTCCTCGTGGTCTCCTCCTTCCCTTCTTTCTTGGTACCTTATAGCTGTGAAAATTATCCAGCTGTACATCTAGTCTGTCAAAACCAAACACCAAAGGAATCTTGGTGGTTCCCAAGTGAACTAGAGTACAGATACCTATATGAATGTATCAATTTTTGAGTGAATCATTTTATCAAAGACTGAGATGAGAAGAACCCAGCCCTTTTACTTACTATCTGTTGGGTTTCTCATGGGATAAGATTGGGTGTAATTGTTCACACAGTGTATCAACTGTGGACTAATAGAAGCACAGTAATTTTCCACTGCTTTGATCTGAGAAGGACCAGGGGAAGAGTCTGTTCGAAAAATGGCTTGACAGAATTCTCGGCAGTTTGTGTGATGACCTGCATAGCTGCAACACACTGAGCCCACTGTGGAGAGAGAGAGAGATGATATTGAAATGCAGACAACTTTTGTTAGTGTTAACCCAACACCACAGTGATCAACATCATAGATTTCTAATGTGAAAAGTAAAGCCATACCAGAGATGGTAAACACTTGAATCAGCATTACTCTGGGCATCATCATGTGCTCAGTGGCCTATGACTGCCTATGACTGATCTATGACAGTCACAGTTCATGACTTACACTCTCTAGTCAACTAGATCCCTATGAGTAGTAACACAGGCCTGGAGCAGTACAGAAGCATGTCTAAGTATTTCTGGTTGGAATGACAATTTGGGAGCATACACTGGCATTTAATGGAGGTCAGGGCTGCTAATATACCCCAGAGCACTTGGAAATGTCACAGAACCAAAGCTGCTTCCCGGAATACTCAGAGTGTCCATGCTTCCAACACTGCACTGTGGAGATTTATAGACAGAGCGAAACAAAACCAAAGAAGACAAAATTGCAGTGCCTCACATTTATAACATAGGACCAGAAAAACTAAGAGATAGTGAGATAAGTTAATAAAATTAGCAAATGTATGTTTGGAAACTGAAATCTCAAATTTTCTGCACAGTTTGAATATTTACAATAATATTCTCATATTGTAGTAGTCTTCATTTCACAATGGATACAATATGTCTCAAGTACAAGTCAAAGCAAGGCCATTTGACTGCATTTTGTATTTGGAAAATAAATAAAAGCCAGGTATGGTAGCACAGACCTGTCATCACACAGCACTTGGGAGATGGAGGCAGAATAATCACATACTTATGGCCACCTTGGACTATATGAGACCTTGTTTCAAAACTAAAACAAAATGAAACAAAACACAACAATAACAACAAAAATAAAACAGCCAGGAACAGCGGTGCCCATTTGTAATCCCCAGTGTTTGGGAGGCAGAGGCAAGATGATGGAGAGATCAAGGACAGTCTGGCTACAAAAACATGGAAGACAGAAGTGCAGGTATGAGAGTCATCCTGGAGAAGGGCAGAAGAGCCTCACAGTATCTAAAGGTGTGCCTGTAGGGGGCGCTAGAGGAGCTGGAGTAGATGAGGTTTACAGGGAGGTAGCTAAGAACTCATAGATGATAGCAGAAGTGGCTATGGGAGAGTCAGAAATGGGTATCGGTAAATTCCACAGACCAATGAGGTGACCTGAAGAAATAGAGTCACATGCAAATTAACTAAGTGAGGGATTAACTGATACAGAACACATCGCAGCTTCCCAGGGCAGGACACTGTCCCTCACTGCTTACTGCTTTTGACTTGTACCTGCTCTCAAGTGTGTCTCATGTTCATCGCGGGGAACAACTGCTTTTCAGTATTGCTATGTGTGTGGTGCTGGAGATGACAAGGACCTTAGACATGCTAAGCACACACACACACTCCACAGCTGTGCTACATCTTCAGCCACACAAAGAAGTTATGGTTGCATTTATTAGTGTAAACTGCAGTGGTGATGCTCTGGAGTTAGTGGGGGAAGTAAAAGGACCAAATGCTTGCCTGTCTCCTGATTCTTCCACTAGTGTTGCTGCCTTGCCAGTGCAGCGTCAGGGAGGGGGAGGCGCTAAGAAGACTATATAACCTTCTGAACTGGCCCCCGTTTGAAAGAGTAAAAGTACATGGATGCTTGTTATTCTTTAATACGCCACAGTGCCAAGACAAGCCAATCAAGCGGTTGCTCCTCACTCTAACTGCTGTCTTGCCCACCTCTAACTGTTGCTCTTGACATTCCCATCACATGGTATGCTGCTCCTTCACTCTACTGTAAGCACCTTCTCCCGGCTTCTCTCCCATCCCCCTTCCATGCACATCTTATTTCCCTTCAAGGCCCAGTTGAGCTATGAACGCCATACAGTGTCCTCTAAGCACCCTTGCAATGTGAACCCTCAGTGTGCTACTTCATATTACACTATTTCCAGAGTTCCATGATCTGATCGTGTTCCCTACAGATTCGTGTCTGCCCCACACCAAGCAAACAGTAAATACACATCTTCAGACTGGCCTGAGATGCAGGCCTTAGCAAGGACTCCATCATATACTGTAAAGGCATTTCACCTTAGAAAGCGACCCTTTTAATTGCTGTTATATTCCTCTGGCGCATCTACCTATGTATAGTGCTGGTTGATAAGCTTGTAGCTAGGACACAGGAGTTGATAGAACACCCCAGGCAGCTACTCTGCAGTGTACCACCCAGGCTCTGGGCGAACAGTTCTGACTGCTGGCTGGCTGTGAAGTATCTTGTTCTCTGGACTACTTGTACAATCACAACAGTATACTTACTTTCATTTCTGCTAATGCAACTGAAAAGAGCATTCTGTAAATTAAAGAAAAACAAACATTAACAAACAGAATTTCTAATTTTATTCCATTAGAATTATCAGGATATTATACTTTTTTAATTCTTCTCTAAGTCCAAGGCTGAAACACAGATGCTATGAAACAACTTTCTAGTTAAAAGAGTGGCCATCATCTAACATGTGGTGGGGCCTCTCTGAGCTATAACCTGACATTTGAGGAGCAAGCAAAGCTCAGGGGAGATGTATTAATGCATGAAGGTGTGTGTGTGTGTGTGTGTGTGGAGGGAGTATTAATTTTAATGTTATTCTTATAGAATATGAAATACTTTCTAGAAAATAAAATAACAAAGGATGCTCAGAGTCATACATTATTTGCTGTAACCACTCTATTTACAGAGTTGTGGCCTCAGACATGACCACTACTTGTTCTCAAACATCACTGTGCAATGGAACCACCTGAACTTCCCAGCCCACCCCAGACGATAGAAATCTACATTTTACACAAAGTTTCAAAGATAGTTTCCACTTAGTCTTCTTTTGATCAGAGTCTGGGAAACTCCCTAGTTTTCTACAGAGGGGAAGCGTCCCTTCCCACCCCCTCTGCAGAGGAAAGATACTTCACTAGAACCCAGAAGCTGTTAAAAGCAAAGCCTGAGATCAGAATCAGTGTTTCTAGAAGTCTAGACTGTTGTTCAGGAAGACCCACCCTGTATTAAGTCATTGCTTGAAAAATAAGAGAGCACATGACAAAAACTCCTGTCTAAACCCTTTCAGATGGATATTCAGGGCTTGTCAGCTGTTAGTCACCCTCCTAACTGAAAGAGAAAGACTAAAATAAATGAGCATCTGTAAACCATGGAAGAAAATCAGGTGTAGCCTGTCAAATCCAGCTAAATTTAGACTGGACTTCACCTGAGTACAGTGGCCCATGTTTATAATATCAGCACATGGGAGACTGAGGCAAGAGGATCTTTAGTTCAAAGCCTGCCTGAGCTACACGGTGAGCTTTGAGAACTTATCTCAAAAGACAACAAGAGAGGCCAGGTGTGGTGGCATATGCCTTTAATTTTAGCATTCAGGAGGCAGGTGGATCTCTGTGAGTTTGAGGCTAACTTGGTCTACAAACTGAGTTCCAGAATAGTCAGGGCTACACAGAGAAACCCTGCCTTGAAAAACCAAAGAAAGAAAAAGAAAAACAAACAAACAAACAAACAATCAAACAAGCAGAAAAGCAAACACCAAAGGGGGACCCACAAGAGAAAAATAAAAACAGATTTA
The DNA here is from genome assembly GCA_004025045.1 of Sigmodon hispidus. Classification (NCBI taxonomy): domain Eukaryota; kingdom Metazoa; phylum Chordata; class Mammalia; order Rodentia; family Cricetidae; genus Sigmodon; species Sigmodon hispidus. Next base: position 23,471 of record PVIH01012090.1, read on the forward strand.
AAAAGATCAGCAACACTGGAAACAGCTTCGGAGGTTTTCTAGGCACAGAGGTTACCCCTATATACAGTACAGGAGAGGCTGGGGGCGGGGTGTTCCTAGTGCCAAGCCAGCTAGATCTACACAGTGAGTTTCAGCTCGGTCTGAGCTACAGCCTATGATCAAAGGGCCAGAAGAAAAAAAAGTCTATCATTGTTGATGAAGCTGCACTGCATTTACTTTCTCTACCTAAAAATATTTTACTGTAGGAATAAGCCATATTGGAGTTATTCATTTAAAGAAAAAGTAAGTTAACAAACCAAGTCCAGGCCTCAGAGAAAAGGATACTGAATTCCTCCAGTGAGTTATTTCTGCTAGAGCCAATAGGTCAATATACACAGTGGGAAAGAAAACACTCTTGAGTGCTCAACAGTGCGCTTGTTTATATCTCTCTTCACCCACGTTCCTTTGTGTTATTGTGATTTTTCAGTTACCCATCTCAGACAACCCTCCAGTGGGGTTCACTGGCCTCAGGAACATTTATAAAATCAAAAATCAGTATTAAAAAGTAGTCTGTAGAGAAATAGCTCTCATCAGAAATGATTTTGCCTTCTAGGGAACACTTGGTGCCAGGAGTCATTTTCTGTCACGAAAAGTGGGGTGGAGTGGACATCAATTAGCATCTAGAGAGTAGAGGAAATAGATTTTGCTAAGTACAGGCCAGATGTCCCAGGTCTTTTAAGGATCCAGATGGCAATGTCAATCACACCAACTCTCAGGATCTCTGCCTTAACACTTACTAATTTGTTCAAGCTGGATTTAAAATTTTTGACCGTATAAGTAAAAACAAACAAACAAACAAAAAACCAAACACTTCTAGGTGATCACTTAGTCTAAGGGAAAGGCACAAAAAGAAATAAAGCCCCAAGTATTATCAGAGATTGCCTAAGTCAAATGTCTTTATTTGACCACAACCACAGACAAAATGGAGAAACAGCTGCAGCATCCAGTCTTCCTCACATGGCAAACAATGGCATGCATACCAAGTTTTGCATGCCATTGTTTATAAAGGTATACTGAAGCCCAGTCACACCCACTTGCTTATATATCGCCTAGGGCTAAATCATGCATTCCATGCTATGATGGCAGAGTCCAGCAGACAAAGATCTGCAAGCCAGATGTGGACAACAAACTGGCCCTTTGCAGAGAGTCTGCAAACTGCTGAAGAGGAAGGAAAAGGCTATCTTGATGCCACCTGCCAAGTATAGAGATGTTGTTCTCTTCATGTTCAATGATAACCTTTCATACATAGGTTTTACTGAATATGGTGAATGAAAACTTGACATTTTACACAGAAGCACCATTATTATTAATAAATCCTACTTTTACATATTTACTCATTCTATGGTTGAAAAATGTCTGTCTGGGGTTGGAGAGATGGTCCAGTAGTTATCGAACTGGCTGCTCTTCCAGAGGACAGGGTCTCAATTCCCAGCACCCACACAGAAGCTCACAATAGCCTGTAATTCCAATTCTAGAGGATCTGGTACCCTCTCCTAGACATACAAGCAGACAAAACACCAATGCACATAAAACACAAATTGTCACTGTAGTGCTATAGATGAACTCATCAAATTCTGCTCTGCTCATTTTGATTTTACAGATAGATCATACTTAGCTTTGATAAAGATTCCTATATTTGTTGTAAGTAATGCTTCATCCTTTTAAGACAGACTGTCTTCAAAATCCTATTCCTCCTGCTGCAAATTCCAAGAGCAGGAATGGAGTGTGTTGCCATGCCTGATTACCAGTAACTCACTCAGTTGCTTTAGCTATTGTTGATTATTAACAGAACTTAAGACGTATGTAGGAGTTTTAGCATCAGCTCATAACTACTTCATTTTAAAAATTATACATTCTAGTATTTTAGCTAATCCATTAAGTCTTTTAAGTGCCTCATCGCCATCTGGTGGCAAGAGCAGGAAGTACGAGTTTACATTAACTAGGGTGGAGCCCTTTCTGGGATCGCTCTCAAGGTACCTCCATTGAACCCTCTATCTGACTTAAGAACAGATAAAAACTGGAGTGCTACTGAAATGAGGGTGTGCCACCACTTCAAAAACTCAAGGAACGTGTCAGTATACTGAGACTGACAGGGTGACCATCTCAAAAATAAAACCCTACCTAAGAAAGCACTATCACCCAGAAGATGCAACAGCTTTTGACTCATCCATAGTCTTACCTGCTGTGAAAACTTTCTCCTTATGCTGGGGATGGGCTCTCCCTCCACATCCCAGTATGCCTCCAGCAGGTTTCTAGCAGTGTCCTTGCTCACTGTGTTCTAAGTCTATGTGGATTTTTTGTCTCATATACTAAACCACAAGTTTTTGGCAGACAGTGCTCAGTCACTGAGGAAGTTTCTGACACACGCTGGTGTGTCAGACCAGTGCATCATTAGCCCAATGAGCAGTAAGTAAATGAATGAAACATAAGACAACTGCAGAGCTCTGCTCCTGGAACACAGAGTTCAGTATATACTTAGAAGACATTTTTTTTAATGGCCTCCAAAGGGAAGTAATACTTTTGTTATTATTATTTTTTATTTGGGGGGGTTTTGAGACAGGGTTTCTCTACATAGCTCTGGCTATCTTGGAACTATGTAGATCAGGGAGCCTCAAACTCACAGAGCTTTGCCTGCCATTGCCTCCTGAGACTTGGGATTAAAGGCAAACAACACTATACCTGGAAGCAGACAAATCTTTAGGGTTTAATAGGAAATGTTGTGGGAGATGTTGAGAAAGAGGAAAGGGTAGACAAGATCTGTTGGCTTTTAGTTGGTTACATTTGGGAAGATGTGCTCAGTAACTCAGCAAGATATCTAAGAAAGATGACAAATGTCTATTTTGGGGGGTGTGCCTGCACATGTACCTGTATGTGTGTTATCTTATGGAGGTAAGAAGAAAGAAGAGGAGTAGTAAATACCAGAAAATCAGTAAGTAATCTGGTTGGTCAGGTGTGCTGCTGGCACATGTCTTTTAATGGGTCTCTAGTAGTTTGAGGCCAGCATGATCTACAGAGCAAGTTCCAGGTCATCCAAGGCTACACAGTGAAAAAGATAGCAAAGATGATTCTGGAAGCATCATTAAATAGAGGAAGTTAAAGCTATGGGGCCTGGGTTAGGGAAGTGGCTTAGTGGTAGAGTGTGATACCCTAGGTTCAACTCCCAGTACCACAAAACAAGTAATAAAGACTCTAAGATGAGACACTTATGGAAGACCCCTTAAAATGCTACAAGATCACAGGCTAGTCTGACATGACCAGGCCCTTAGGGATATACTTACTCAGCTAAGGTATGAACTGGAAAGATAATGAATCAGCAACATGGAGACTAAACATGAGTTGCTCCCTTATTGGGACAATCCTAAATGACAGAGCAAAAGGACACACAAGTGCAATCCCAGGGAGTCTTACCACTGTAAGCCAGTACTGCAGGACCTAACAGGTTTCGCTCTTTTTGGAGCTCATCAGCTGCAGGTAACGGCTCAGGTCTGATTCCTATCCCTATGTTGAGATTTACCAATCCTAAAGCTTCCCATCACAGCCTGCTAATTACTACGCCCCAACTACTCTTGGCACTTTCTCAGCATTAACTAACACACACCTTCTGTTTAGGCTTATGTCCTTAAGGCATTATAAAGGCAAATTCCTATGTGATTTTTGTGGATGTGTAGGAGTAGGTGTATAAGAGCTGGCGGTGGAGCCACAGGTTCCTAATATCTCCACCTAATAGCTAAAAGCTGAGCAGGTGAGGGACAGCAGAGCTGTCCAAAGATAGGTTGTGACCTGGCACCTGAGAACCACTGCAGCAGATTGTCATGCCACCACAGTTAGGAACCCTCAGGCAGCTGGTGAGTGCTGCTGGTCCTCCCCTCACTGATCTTATACCACTCCCCACCTCCTTCCTGTATGCCTCTAACACAAAGGAAATCTAGAGCCAAGGTTAATTTGAGAAAAAGGAACCAAACACATCTTCAAGCATACATTTTACTGTAACATTTGCTGAGGATACAGTACAATCCTAGCAGACACAGCCCAACACTGGCATTCAGGGGCATACTGAAGTGCATGCTAATTGTCCAGAGTAGTAAAGGCTGGCGGAGGACTATATATACACATTTCCTTTCTATGCATAAAACATTACCGGTAACTTTAGAAACTTTGTGGCTGTGGTACATGAAATGGAGAAGAGACTTGATTATATGCTATTCTAAACTGTGAACCATGGGAATATTAAAGAAAAGTTTTGCACATACCTGTACCTTGTCATGCCTAGCTATGTGTTGGCAGTGGTGTGGACAGAGCTGTGACTGGGTAACCTTTGGATTGTGTGGTCTAAGAGCCTCTGTGTTACCTTTATCTCAGCATTCTCACAGAACCAGTGGCCACTGGCAAAACAACTTACTTGTGCTAGCAGTTATTTAACCTGAAATTTTTGTCTTCAATTTTTAAAATTATTGTTTTATTACTTTATATGAATGAGTATTTGCATATATGTATATGTATCACATGAATACCTGGTAATCGTAGAGGTAACAGAAGGTATCAGATCCTGTGGGTTTGGACCTACAGATAGTTGGTGGTGAACCACCACGTGGGGGCTGGGAATCAAACTCAGGTCCTTTGCAAAAGCAACAAGTACTCTTAGTCACTGAGCCAATTCTCCAGCTCCTTAAACCTTTTTAAAAGGCTAATCTTCTAAGAAATAGATCTCCCTGGCTTTGGTTCATTGTCACCTTCTCTAAAGAAAACCATCAAGGAACCAGACTGAAGCAAGGAAGTAGAGACAGGAAAAGGACAGTCCAGGAACCTATGGAAGGCCTAGGGCGGAAGCCGAGAAGGAGGAGGCAGCAGAACAGAGGACTGAAGGTCGCTTGTAGCACTGCATCTCAGTGGTTCACCTGCTAGGACAGTGCCAGGGAAACCTAACTTTAAGGAATGACACAAATGTATAGATCCTCCACTAAAATTTAACTCATAAGCCACCACCAGGTCTCTGGACGTTTCACTACCCTGACATCATTTTAACAATGTTTATTCTGATAATCAAGGAAAAAATAACAATAATCAAAAATTCCAAAATTACCAGAATGGTATCCAAAAGAAAAGGTTCACAGATAAATTGTAGACAAAGATAATGCAAAAAATGTCTCCTCGGCCAGCATACACTACACTGGCTGTGCTACAGCTTACAACATCTATTCCAACTGTTGCAGAATATTATTTGAAGATGTGTTACATTTGTTTGTGCTATGGAACATCTGTTTAATGATGCAAATATGCATTTTTTATGTTGCCTTTGTCTAAATGTGTGAAGCTGTGTTATTTTACCTGTCTAAAACACTTGACTGGTTTAATAAAGAGCTGAATGGCCAATAGAAGAGGGGCAGGTGGGACTGCCACGCAGACAGAATACATAGAAGGCAATAAAAGGAGAAGGGGCAATAGAAGAGGGGCAGGTGGGACTGCCATGCAGACAGAATACATAGAAGGTAATAAAAGGAGAAGGGGAAGCCTCCAGAGGCCAGCTACCCAACTGCACAACCAACCACAGAGTAAGAAGTAAAGAAAGTAATACAGAATAGAGAAAGATAAAAGCCCAGAGACAAAAGTTAGATGGAATAATTTTTAAAAGCTGGGTAGAAACAAGTCAAGCTAAGTCTGGGCATTGGTAAGAAAGCATAAGTCTCCATGAAATTTTCTGGGACCTGGGTGGCAGGTTTCCAAAGAGTAATGAGTTAAAACAACAACATCAAACTGCTGGTGTCAAGGCCTTTCAGCCTTTGGGTGCTCTGAATGTTATTTCAGGTTCTAGCACTGTAAACCGTGAGCCTTACCATGACCTATCTCATACTTCATGGTCTCATATAAGGACCATGCTTGTGAAAAATTTAGGAGAATCTAGAATTGAGAATGCCCATAACATGTAAATGTGATTCTGTGGGAATAATTAAGTTAAAGGTTGATTCTCAGTAACTCCTAGAACAAAGCTTGGTGATCTCACTCAAATATATGTAATTCTCAAAGAAGTGCTATCAAGAGGTGTTTCTTGCAATTATTTACTTGTATGTGCGTTTGTCTGCAAATACGCACGTGTGTGGGTAAGTGCATACCAGAACACTAGTGCAGAGGTCAGAAGTCAGCTTCCAGAAGTAGGTTTTCTCTTTGGACCACCTGTACTCTGTGGGTGGCACTCCGCTAGTCAGCAAGCACCTCCTTCCTCACTGAGTCACCTTGCCAGCCCAGAAGTATTTTAAGTGCTGAAGGATGTATTTTTCCAGAGGTTTTTTTCAGATAGTGATCACATGAAAGAAGACCATCAGTCAAATCTCTTATTAGCTAAATTCCCTATGTCAGAAATTCCCACAGAACATAATGGTACACATCTTCAATTCCAGCACTTAAGGCAGAGGCAGGCATATCTCTGTGAGTTTGAGGCCAACCTGGTCTACATATTGAATTCTAGACCAGTCAGGACTATGATGTGAGACCTTGTCTCAAAAGACAAACAAACACACAAAAAATTTTTAAGAAATCATGTTTTTAGCATGAGCATTTGTGCATGTAGTTTGTATATATGCATGTGTGTATACACAGTGAGTGCAAGAACAGTATGTAGCATGTGAAGATATCCTCTAGTGCACTTTTCTCTTTGAGACAGTTTCTAGTGGTTCCTTAGTTCATGACAGGCTAGCCAGGCTGTGAGGTTCTGGAGGCCCTGTTTCCCATTTTGCCATGGTAGTACTGGAATTAGAGACATGCACGCTCCTGTGTTGGCTTTATCTGTGTATTTAAACTCAGGTCCTCCAGCCCCATTGCATTTTTAGTTAGTATACAAACCAGTTTCACTGTGGCAGTCTCTCTCTCTCTCTCTCTCTCTCTCTCTCTCTCTCTTTCTCACACACACACACACACACACACACACACACTCATACACAGGTACATATGTGTGTGTACATATGTGTGTGTGTGCATGTGTGTGTATCATTCTATTTTGTTTTTCCTTGTCCCCCTACTCAGTCAATATCACTCCCTCTTCTTCAACTATAGTAATGTTGCATTATTTCCTAAAATCTTTTTAGATATAGAATTCTAGGTTAATAGCTATTTTCTCTCAGAACCATGTAAACATTGTCATCTGGCTTCTTTTGCTGCTACTAAGCAATCAGATGTTGGTCATCTTTGAAAGAAAAAAATGTAAACTCTTCTTATTGCAAGTTTTCTTTCTTTCTTTTTTAATAGTGTATGTCTATAATATGTGGACAGGATCTCTTACAGTCTGGGTTGGCTTAAATGCACTATCCAGATGCGTTTGACCTTGAACTTGTGACCCTTCCTCCTCTACTTCAGAAATACTGGGACTGTAGAAGAGGAATACCACCCCGGCTTCCACTATATTTTTATTTCTTTAACTAAATCTTTATTAAATTCTTTCTAAACTCTACTTGCTCTGTGCACTTTTAAGATTATGTTTCTTAATCATATCAAATTCTTGTATAGTCTGCACGTGATTGTTTCTATAATAGAAGTCCCTTGAGGTCTAATTCTATTCGCTGATGCCCCTGATGGCTCTTGTCTAATGACTTTGCTTTCTAGTGAGTTTCATGGCTTCTTTTTTTAAACTGTGAGTTGCTTTTATTTTCCTTAGAATTTTATCAGTGGGAGTTTTAAGTCTGGAATAAAAGTCTGTTTCTGCAGAGAGGATCTGTGTTACTGGTCTTAGGCATCTAAGAAAGGACTACTATTTTAAAATCATTTTTGATACATTCTCAGATGGAAACTTTCTAAACATTCACTTTACGTGAGTGAAGCTTCAAAGTCAAGTTATTAATATGAGCTTTTAAGAGAAACAACCCTGAGGGAAGCAATGTATTCCTCTACAGAAGGAGAGGAGCACATTTTTGTCTCCCCATATTGAAAGTGTAGCCCCTTTAGAACCAAATTTGTTGGTGAGAAAGGGAAGAGACCTCAATTGGGGTTTCCATCTTCACCTGGTATCAAAATCTATTCTTTGACATTCAAGTACAGAGACTATACAGCTAAGAGAACCGACTCAGCAAATGTCAATGTCCTCAAAACTAAAGCCTTCTCAGTGTCTTGTTTCTCTAGGCCTCTGGCCCCACTTAGTTTTGGCTTGTGTATTCCACTGTTTCTTTCCAGCAAATAAAGCTAGCATTTTAAACTCCTGACACCTGTAACACATACCTAGATAATAAGTCTTCCCTAACACTGGAAGATAAGGACCTATAAGTACCTTCAAGCACAGGACAATAGTAAAAGTATTCCAGGACCCTAAGGTTAAACAATTTGTTAATTATTCTACATCCCTGAACATCGTCTTCTATATCTAACCCATCATGACAAACCCTGTTAATGATTCATTTAAATCTTTGACTTCTTCCCCTCCATCCTTCTTTAAAATGTTGATTCTTTAAAAAGTTGGTTTCTTTTTATATAGGTATACAGTCCTTAATGTTTCTTTGGCTGTGAAATATACAGAAGCTTAGAAATATAAAAAAGTTACTTTTGTTTATGTATTGTACAAACATAGTTGACTCACAAAATTCTTTACCACTCACTCTAATGAAGTAAACTATCTTATATTATAGGAACCCACACACACACACAGACCTTTTCATTTAAGACTGGGCAGGTTATGGTGGCAGACGCCTTTAATCCCAGCACTTGGGAGGTAGAGGCAGGAGATGTCTGGGAGTCTGAAGCCAGCCCAGCAGGCCTACACAGGAAGATTGTTTGTCCTTCTCTTTGTCTCTTGCATGACCACATGCATTTCTCCTAGCATGGTTTTGGTCCACTGTCATATTAACCAACTACACCAATTTATCATGTTCTTGTAAAGGTTTTCCTGGAACTCCCAAAATACTGGCTCTACTTATGATTCCCTAAGTCCTCATGCATGTAGTATGTATGTAGGCTAATAGTTTCAGGTTTATTTACTATATTTTATATGTGTACATTTATGTGTGTCTGTGCACTACCTTGTGTGTCTTGTGCCTGGGGAGGCCAGAAGAGCATGTCAGGCAAGCAACAAGTGAGCAACTGCTGAGACATCTCTCTAACCTCAGCATTTATTTTAATTAATCTGACTTAACTTGATAAAATCATTTACTAATGAGGTTAAACTAAAAATGGTTCATCTAAAATTATGTTTTGTTGTGAGATAGGGTCTCACCATGTATCTACCTATAGCTGGCTCAGAACTCACAGAGATCTATGTCTCTGCCTCCAGAATGTTGGGATTAGAGGTATGTACCACCACCCTCAGCTAGGTTTTGGAGTTTTCTTTTTTTTTTTTTTATTTGTTTTTAAATTTTTGTTTGCTTGTCTTAAAATTTTATTTATTTTATGTATCTGTTGACTTTATGGCAGAAGAGGGCATTAGATCCCACTATGGTTGCAAACCAGAATGTGATTGCTGGGAATTGAACTCTGGAAGAACAGCCAGTGCTCTTAACTGCTGAGCCAACTCTCCAGCTCCCTCAACTAGGTTCTCAACTTAGGTCTGACTCTTAAGTCTGTGCTTTTTCTGGTTAGATAAAACTGCCTCTCAGAATTCCATTAATATTGTTGATGTTCATTAAAATCGACTCTATAAAATCTGATGTAACAATGCTTCACATTTAACTGGATTATCTTAGGTTGGTTTAATTAAAACACCAAGGCTAAGGAAAAGATATTAAAGGCCCAGTTTGTAAAACTATTCTGATGGGAACAGAGAATCAGCAAGCTAAAAGTCTGTATTATACTAAGCTTACCCAATTGACCTTAGAGCTATTCACAAATGGTCCTATCTCTAGACTAGACTTCAGTTGTGAGATGTGATGCAGAACCACTTTCCTAAATTAGTGTTGTTGCCTCTCATTATTTCTAAATAATAGGTAAGAAATCAAACTGAATTTTGAATTACATTGAATAATTTGGGCTTGTACTACAAAAATAAGGAACATACACATCCTGGGGTGGGCGTAATAAGAAAAAAAAGAAACATACACATCCTATAGACTTTTGAAAAATGGTTTGTTAATTCTAGGCCAGATAAAGACAGGCAGGCAGGGAAGCAATCTGTTCTTATCTCTACCGTAGCACAGTGTTTATCTCTTACCTTCCTGTCTCGTCCTTCATCAACACACACTGCAGACTTCCTAGGGCAATGCAGAAATCCAAACAAGAGAAGGAAGCACACTAAAGTAATGGAGGACAGGCTACAGGAGATGGACAGTGTCAGACATCATGTGGAAGAAAAGAAGGAATTGTCACAATTAGCCACTTGTTCAAGAGAAACCTCAAATGGTCATTTCAAAGGTAGAGGTAAGAAAAACATTAAAAAGACCCTTTGCTTCTTTATAGCAGGTTCTTTTTACCAAGGACAGAGGGAAGTTGAAGTTAACCGCAGAGACCAGAGGTAACCGAGTCGAGAGAACAAAGGGACAGAGGGTGGATAAGACTCTCTGGTCTAAACATGTTAATACAGAGGCATAACTAGACTTTGAGAAAAGAAAAAACCAGAACTTTAATACTGAAGTATCCAGGTATTACTCTGTTTCTCCCAAATACATAGACTGTTAATAGGATCCTCACTGTTTATATAGTAATGTGATGAATGAGACATGCATTTAAGCCTCTTAATTACATGACCTTACACTCTGAAAAGTAATACAAGTGTCACACTTGATGATGGGGTTCTAGAAAATGGACACGCACAGGAGTTCTGCACATTTGCACAGGTGATGCGCCTCCTCTACTCCCACTCTATTTGCCCATCAGGGAGCACAACACTGGAAACCCATCCTGGGAGACAAGGGCTTCAGATCCATAGCAGTTCCTAGATGCACATGCTGAAGTGTTAAGTGCTCATATTAGCAGTTTGATTTTCTCAGTTTACATTTCTTCTTGATACAGGCAGTTTATAAAAATGGACACCAAGATGGGTCCAGAGAAAGGAAAGGAGCAAAAGAGGATTCAGAATGATTTCAGAATCCTAGTACAACCAGCGGCTTTGTTAAGAAAATATTATAGATAAAATCTTTAAATGAGATATTTAAAGCATTTCTTTAAAATTAATACTAATTTCAACCTTAAGGTCAAAACACTTTAGAGAAAGTAAAAGATGTTTTTAATCAAGGCTAAAATTTCTGCTAAGTTAGAACACAATTTGTTTAAAAATGAATTTGTTTAAATTTAAGTGATTTTGTCAGTTCTAAGAACACTGAAATAGTCTATCAAAATTTGTTAAATAAGACACATACCTCATATTCTTTTCTGCAAGCTTTGGAAATATCATTCTTTGAAGATGCCTAAAAGCAAACAAAAATATTTGTTAACTTATTATGCATGCTATTTATTTTATATAATTTACTATGTATGCTAATTTATATACACAAATTAGTAAATGTTAATATTAGTATTATTCTTTTTTTTCAAAGAAAACTTCATACTCAAGTATTTCAAAGGATTTTCTCAATATGCAGGAGCTCCAGCTTAAGTTTTATGGTTTCAATCTTATATAACAACATGGTTCTTTTGTTATTTTGGAAACTAGTTGACTTTAAAGAAAATGTAAATCAGAGGTGTTGTTAAAAGCTGAATTCCATTCTAGTGCATTTTCTTGTGAAGCTCTACCAGGCTGCTTACATTTTGCTTTTTCTTTAACCCTTCATATTCAACGTTTTATACTGACTGTTTTGAGCCAATTTGCACATATAATGGACAGGGCAGCTAAAGCAGAATGTGGCACTCCAGAGCAACAACAGAAGTTACTCTTCTGTTACTTTCTCAACAAGTGTATGAGAAGGCAGCATCCCTTCTATTGCCCAGAAGACTAATCTCAGAAAACAGCAAGTTACTTATCATAGTAAAGTATGTGCTTTTGTGCAAAACAAGGCAAAGCAAACCGCTGCCAAGCGGCTTTCCTTCTACATGTCGTCACCAGGCTCAGGGTAGAGACTTTGTTCCAGAGTCATGGGACCTCATCCCTTGTGTCACTTCCTCCTATTCTGTCACCTAGTCCCAAGCAATTTATAACAAACTAACTGATAAGGATGAGGGAGGTGGGGTTGGGGTGGAGGCAAGAGGAATGGGGCTGGCAACTGCTTTGTGTCCCCAGGAGTTAAGTTCACATCCTGTATAACTCAGCTTTGCCTGCTTGGAGAGTCACAGTTAGCTAGGTCGTGTGTTGTCCAAATACTGTAGTGCAGGCTTAGTACAGCTTTGGGTATAAAAGTGAAGGCATGCTGGCTCACTCCTATAATCCCAGCACTCATAAGGCAGAGACAGAAGAACTGCTATAAATTAGGACCTGTTTGATCTACATAGGAAATTACAGACCAGCCAGGGCTACACAAAGACCCTTTCACAAACACAACAAACAAAAATTTCAACAGAAGTGAAGGTAACATTGTCATGTCACATAGTCCAGAGAATGGTCTCTAGAAGAAGCTTCCAGCTATGTTTACAGGTTAACCACTTAAACATCTAGTGTCCCAGTTAGGTCTACACCCAGCACCTGGAGTAGAGAACCCAGGGAGTCAATGTTACTAATCCCAGAAGCTGAACTTGTACAGAGACACATCTGTCAAAGAGACGTCCTAGAGGAGTCACATGTGTCTCCAGAGCAGAGAAAGGATAGGAGCGCATGCTCAGAGTAGAGCCCTGGTGAAAAGGACAGGAACGCATGCTCAGAGTAGAGCCCTGGTGAAAAGGACAGGAGCGCATGCTCAGAGTAGAGCCCTGGTGAAAAGGACAGGAGCGCATGCTCAGAGTAGAGCCCTGGTGAAAAGGATAGGAGCGCATGCTCAGAGTAGAGCCCTGGTGAAAGAGAAAGGGAAGGTGGACACAAACCAAGCCAGTTGTGTCACCGCTTGCATCCAACAACACCCTAGATTTACAGGGCCATTTGGAGTTGCACTGACTCAGTGTGTCCTGTACAAAGAACAAAATGCCTTGATCCCAATAAACTCTTCTGCATGTGGCAGAGAGATGAAAGAAAGAAAAAAGGGGCTGGAGAGATAGTTTAGTGGCTAAGAACACTGGCAGATCTACCAAAGGATCCAGGTTCAATTCCTAGCACCCACATGTTGACTCATAGCCATCTGTAAGTTCAGTTCCAGTGGATCTGATGCTTCCCCTGGTCTCCACAGGCACCAGGTACATATGTGATACACAGATATATAAGCAGTCAAAATACTCACACACATAAAATAAATAAATTGTTAAGAAAAGATGGGACAAGGGTAAGAGAAGGCTGAAGATTTTACATGCAGTAAAACACAAGCTTAATGCTAAATGTGCATTTTCTGCAGGTCACCTCTCCAGAGCTATGAAGCAGACAAGGCCCCAAAACTGTACAGCTAAAACTCAAACTGTACTCCATGATGCTTAAAAGCCTGTCAAACATTACCTGTTTGCATGCCTGTCGACACTCCAAGCCAATAGCCAGTTCACAGCAGCCTAAGCCAACCCACCCATCAGACTTCTTAAACACACCTGAAAAACAAAATGTTCAAATGTTTTGGTCTAAGTATCAAAGAAGACAAATAGTATATAAAACTAACAGATATTATTACATGGCAAAGTGAATGTTCATGAGAAAACTAGTTCAGACAGCAGGGCCTCAGAATGATTATGGACCTCCTCTGGCCCTCACTCCCAATGATGTCAGTTTCCTTGGGGTACCATACTACATATATATCTATCAGATCCTTTGGTCTTATTCTCTTTTGTTTGCCCTGAGCACAATCATTCTCAATCTCGGGTAAACAACATGCCTATGAGAGGACATGCAAAGTAAGGAAAGCCAGGGAGAAAGGCCCTTTCCTTATTTCATACTGTGAATCACATACAAATATTCTGATACAATTTAAGCAAACAGGCAAAAAAAAACAAACCCACGTACATCTTTTGTGTTAAGATAATAAATACATACAATAGCATAAAGCTCATTATTTTGTTTTAAGATTGATACAGAGAAAACATGCAGGATCAATTTCTATGAGCCAGCCCTGGCTTTGATGGGCACATCCAAAATGACTATGTATTATTTTGGTTTAGTTTGTCCCTGGTTTTTAAGACATCCTCAGTCTTAGGATACTGAACAGAATCTGTGTGGATCATAAGCTTTGTGAGCTGTTATTCATAATGCAGTACACTGCTATCTCTACACACCCAGTAACCTTAGAAAACAAAATTATTCAACAAGCTCTTTTATTTTGAATCTCTACTGTGTACAAGCTACTCCATTATATGGGACATGAAATTACAAAATAGACAAACTATATAAGAAGTAGCCCATTGTAGAGACTATAGTTTGGTCTGAACAGAAGTGCACTGCTCAATTTGCCTACAATGCAAACTTTAGAGAGTACAGCACTCTTTACAAGCTAAGAAAGCCTATTCATTTTTCCTAAGCACTTCCTAACTAGGGCTGGAAAATGAGCTTCAATTCCAAAAGACCATGAATGTCAGACTACAGAATTTAGGCTTTATTGCAATGGAAGCAGACATCCCTGAGGTATTCTTTCTGAAGGAGATGAGAAAGACCAATATAATGTGTCAAAACATTAATCATTAATTTAATATATAATAACTAATAACATTACTTATTTATATGTAGTAACAAAGACTTGAGTTAGGGATAGAAAAGACAACATACAAGAGTTTACAAAGAGTGTGTCAATGGAACTAGGGAAAAAAAGCAATTGAAAGTAATTTGCAGGTTTCTGGGCTAGTATCTGTCTAGCTAACTTTGGTCTTGTACTTCCTATGTTGCCTGAATGCTGAGATCTAGGCCATGATGTCAGTTAATCACAAATAGCAAATTCCCTTCCTAGGGCAGACTAGTTAACAACTTACCTGTCCAGTGTGGAGACAGGAGGGGAGTTCTGCATATGAGAACAACCATGTTCCTTACGCAGGGAAGAGGGAGCAGGGGAGAAGGTCTAAGATCGAAAGCCACAGCAATATTATACAGAGGTAGTAGTCGATAAGATCACATGTTACAGGAAACTCCAAAGAACACAAATGTTGTGGAATATTATTTAACTATGTAAAAATGTGTTACATTTGTTTTTGCTGCATCTGTTTAATTATGAGAAGATGTGTTGCTGTTTCACCTTGCCTGTAAGGCAGAAGCAAGAGATCTGTCTCAACAAGGCATAAAGGAGCATACCAACTCCTGAAAAGTCCTCTGAAGACACAGATGCCATGGAGTGTATGTGTCCATGTATACATGTATATGCATGTGTACACACATACACTCATATAATGCAATAATCAATAAATCACTTTTAAAATCCGATATACAAATACAGATTTTATATTAATAAAATAAGTTTTCTTACCTGGCAAAGATGAATTCATACAACTCCAAATTTCAACCTGAAATTTGTAATCATCAAAATGCTTTTATGCAAATAACTAACTTCTATAACACGATAATTTCTACAGAAATTATGCATAGTTAATTGGATTATGGCTTAGACCATATCGTCAATGTCCTAGAGCTAAATTCATATTTAAAAAATAATAAAAGCTGGGCCAGTGTGATGGTCAGTGGGACACTTGGACCCTCATGGTGGAAGGAGCAAACCACCTATACACACTGTACTCTGATCTCAGTGTACTTGCCATGGCATATACACATGTGCATGCATACATACACAGTATGAAAATGAGATCTATTGCATATGCTTTTCTTGTTTTTCCATTTAAAAGTACTGGGGATGAGCCAGGCTACTCAGGTTATTTATTAATGTTACTGTTCCTAGGCACACAGAAAGTGTCTGCTGAGCAACTAGAGGAAACAGTCAGAACTGCTTGCCCCTCTGCTTCTTCCCCCTGCCACCCTGCAGAGGCCACCACATTGAAAGAAGTTCTCTCACGTGAGCTTGCGCTCACTTGGCCTGATCCACACACATCCCAGACAATGAAAACAGCCCCAACTCTGGAGACATGTCACACTTCCTGATTCAGGCTTCAAGCAGCAAATCAATACCAATGCACCAGAAAATGGAATAAGCCACATATTTATCCTTATCTCAAATTCAACTTTCCAAAATCCAAATAAACATAAATTTTAACTATAGTTTCATAAAATTAGTGAAATTATTGATAAAATTCTAAATTCTAGATGAAATACAAGAGCAAAATTTAAAGATTGGAATACATTATATTTAAGATTATTTGTGTGCCTAGGCCCTAAGACAGAAAATAGGTGAAAGACACTAATCTTCTAGGCAGGATAAGATTATTTTAAGTTTAAAGTTTTATTCTGATCACACATTCCAACCACACTTGAGAAGTCTGATAAATCTAAAAGCAACTCAGTAGATGGCTTCATACATACAAAAGCTGTTACAGTGACATAAGACTTACCATTGTTTCTGGACAGTAATCTGGGGCTCTCTGCAACAGATGTTTCAGTCGGGATTCACTTTTTGAGGAGAAAATCTATTTGATTAAAAAAAAAAAAAAGACAAACCGTTGAAACATTTTTTTTTTTTAAAGAATAAAAGTATCATCCTCTAGATGTACCAGTTTTCTAGGATGTTTTTGCTCATAAAAGGAACCTTTCAAGGGCTCTACATCAAGCTGAGGTAAGGTCTATTTTATACACATTGCTGAGGCAACATTTCTAATAAAAGTATTTGGTTAATTTGGGAAATAATCAGGAGAAGTTCAATTGCACTTTTCTATTACCCAAAAGTGGAGAAAAACAAGCTAAGTAGCACTATTATTTAGCCACTTGGCCCCATAATAGGAATTAGAATCTTGCCACTTTGTAATACCTAGTGAATTAATGCATTTAGGCAGTTATCAACAATGACTATTAAACATCACAAAAAGGGACAGCTAGATCTATTATCATTCAGGGGGAAGACTTGCCAAACAAAAGAACCAAAAATTCTTCCAGTGTGATCAAGTGACTGGCTTTATCTTGTGGGGCAGATGCAATACACAAGAGAAGACTACAGGGAATTATAAATGGAACATAATTGGCCATAACTAATACTGTTGAAGCTTAATGTGGGATTGATTACACTTTTCTATCTTTAGATATATACTTGAAATTTTCCATTATAAAAAGATAACAGGAAAAGTTAGAGGGAACAAACAGGTGAAAGGAGGACAGTAGGAAAGACCAGGAGTAAATGAGCATCTTAGTAGCAGACTGGGGGAGGCCCAGAGAAAGCTATGCTTTTAAATAATCTCCTGGGGCTGGACATGGCTCAGCAGTTGAGAGCACTAGCTGCTCCTCCAGAGGACCTGGGTTCAGCTCCCAGCACCCACATGGCAGCTCACAATCATCTGGAATTCATGGTCCAGGGGATCCAATACCCTCTTCTGGACTCTTCAGGACCCAGACATGCAGGTGGTAAATAGACACACAAAAAACAAAACCCTCAGACAAAGTAGACACAAAAATAAAATAATTTAAAAGTAATCTCCTTGTTTCTCCTTTGTAGTCCTCAAAACTAACAAAGGCAAACACAAAACAAAACAAACGCCCAAGCACCCGGAACTGGTTAGAACGGTGGCAAGAACATGGGCTGAGATCATAAATAATATGCTCTGAGACCAGACAGCCTGGTTGGCCTTGTATCAGGCTTGCATCTTGGTAGCTAAGTATGGACTGCATAGTGAGTGACACTGAGCACTCAGTCTCTATTTCTCCAATCACTGGTGTGTAAACCTTAGGAAGTTATTTACTTTTACATCTTAATTTCTTTATTTATAAAAATGAAGATGACATCACTTCCAGTCTATTACCAGGAAAAAATAAACAATGACTAAGATCATTACTTCTCAAGTTCTAGAGAACTTCTAAGGCTATACAATAGCCTTAAGATGATGAAAGGAAGCCAGGACTTTATGAAGAGGTATTGCCTCAATAGAACTTGCAATAATACAGCTCAACCAGAAAAAAAATCAAACTATAAAATATTTTTAAGAGCAAAACAATGAATCCATAATATCCAACAGGTCTACCAACTATTATTGACACTTTACATTTGCCTTAACCATCTCAGATATAGACATTGTTCTTACCAGCATCTTCATTATTTTTAATATAACTGAGATATATGAAGAGTACAGGCTATTGTTTCAAGGGACAGGGTGGGCCTGGTTGTTTCCTTGTGATTTGGGTTAGGATACTATGGCCCTTTTCAGTGCTTCATGGCAGCTGACACATTATTTATGATGTAAATTGTGTGAAAGGTGTTGTACAGCAGACTTTTCCAAAAGCAAATTTAATAAATGATTGTTTGTGTTCACAATTATTATCAAGCTTACCTGTTCACATACATCACGACACATTTGGTTATCCTTTGAATGATTACAACATACAGCACCTAGAAAGAAAAGGAAACATAATGTCTTACTGTGAAACTGTCATGGGATTGTACAGCATGACTGTTCAACAGACTGTCCTTTTTGTTTTCTGTTTTTGAGACAGGTCCTCCTAATATATAACGCAGGCTGGAGTCCAAACCCCTCACCCTCCCAACTCAGCCTTCAAAATGATGGTATTAGAGGCTGTACCTAAGGCACATACTATCACATCTGGCTGTCATTACTCATTTTAACTGGATCTTCAATGAGCATCTATTACAACTGAGATGCTAAGCTTAGAGACACAGTCCTTGCTCTAGAGAAACTAATAGGAAAGACTGTCGCATAATAAAAGGAGTTACTATTTATTGTGTACTTTCTATGTGATACACTTTCTACTAAGCTTGTTATATTTTTCAGTCATTAAGATTACTCTATGGACAGTACTTTATTAACTATAACACAAAGCTAAATTGGTTTTAAAACTGTGAATTTTGTTTAGGACTTGTTGAATGTGAGGTTCCTCTGGGACATTCCAATGGGAACTCTGGTAAAGTCCAGAGTCAAAGCTTGGAATACAACTAAGAGTCCAGCCTAAAGATTCAAATGCACAAGTCATGAGTATAAAGTGTAAAGGGATATGGTGCTGTCAGGGAGAATTTCTACTGAGAAGTAAATAGAGCAGCAGATCCTAATAAATAGCAACATCTGAGATACATGAAGGAACAGGAAATGTGGCTGAAATAGAGCAGGAGAGGTCATCCATTAGGTGACATACATTACAAGTAATGCCAGGTGCCCATGGAGAGAGAAGGCTAAAGGAAGGCTGAAAAAGAAAATGAGTTTGCTTAGAAAGACACCTGCTAGCTGGGTGTGCTAGCTCATATCTGTGATCATAGGATTTATTAAAAAAAAAAAAAAAAGCAGGAAGATTAGGAGTACAAGGCCAGCCTGGGCTACATGAGACCCTGTCTCAGAAAAATAAAAAATAAAAAAATAAAATGCCATCTACTGAACTTCTCAGATAATTTCTTTTATTTATTCACTTGCTTATTTACTTTGCATGTGTGAGGTGAAGAAACGTAGTCAACATATGGGAAGAAAACTAAAAGAAAGAACTGTCAACAGAAGTTCCTTAAAAAAGCCACTTTGAGTTGAATATTCTACAGACTGATTAGGACTTCCTGGCTGCGGTAAACCCAACTATCTTGGGCTATCTTTAGTCTCTTTAAGAGCCATTTATCACCCACCTCTGTACCAGACATGATAGCCTTCTGACTATCACATAAAATCTCTGGAATGCATTAATTTAGCAGGTCATTAACCCCAAAATTTATAGTATAATCAAATAGCATCTGAATCCTGGAATAGAAACCCCACACACATTTTGTTACAACCCACTTTCCTAATGTCCCCACCAACATGTTTAGTAACTATAAAAACTACTGACTTATTGATTTATTACTTTCTTCTGTTGTCTGAGTACAGAAGTTTTTCCACAGTAGACTATGTCATCTAGGGTAACCAGAACCCATGTTCCTGGGCCATGGTCACTCATATTTCTTCAGAATAAAATATTGATGCTTGTCAGCAATCTGGGACTCTTCCAGTGGGGTCCTTCCCATTCCCAGGCATTCTTTTTATGGTTCTTTAATAGATCTGTTTGCTCCAGTTAATCTTTGTCAGTGTTTTTTATTCTTGGGCATGAGACACCATGCTCAAAAAAACTCTGGCTCTTTGGTGACTAACTTTCCAGTGTCCTCAGTTTCCCAGTTAAGGTCACCATTAGCAAGAAAGGCTAGCATAAACAGTCCCATTAGGGCCATGCACTTCGCATGCAGGCAGGTACAGATTGGGTGGTCAGAGCAACAGGACACCAGCTGGAGGTCAAGCAGAACACAGTGAAGTGAGGTGGGTGATGGAAGATGGGGGCTGGAGAAGGGCACTGTGCTTAAAGACAGTGACAGGGTAGTGAGCAGAGCTGTGTTCTTCCACTTCAGGGAAATACTGTGGCCTTATAACTGGAGTTTTGAGGACAAAACACTCAAACTCAGGCAGCACCAAGCCTGCTTAGGCTCGACTACCTATCCTAACACACCAGTTAGAAATGAGTAACAGTAACAAGCAGGGAGCTAATATGTGCTTGAAAGAGAATCAAACAAAAGGGGCCGATGATGACCCCAAGTTTGTCTTTAGGGACTGTCAGAGAAGGAACTGAAGCAGAGAGAAGAGGCTTTTCCAATCATGCAACCTGGTTAGGGTGTGGTCTGCCTACTGACTCCGGCTCCTCTTCCCAATGAGGGTCCTAAGAACCTGGTAGAGCTGTCTGTCTGTCACAAGCTCCAGGGGACCAATCTGGTTCCTATAGGGAATTACTTCTGCTGCAGGGGGGGCAGAGGAAAAGTGATATGTTCTGAAATGTTTGGCTGTTCCTACAGGTTTAGAACAATGGCTTATCTCTGTGACTTCAGCCTTGGAGGGAGACAGGTACTCACTGAGTGATTAACACGTCCAGAGTCAAGCAAAAGTCCAAGCCAAAGTAAAGAGACAAAATGTGGAGGAGGTACCAGGCTTTGTCTTGCTTTCAAGTCACCTGGTGGGTCAGTGAAGGGCCTTTTATGAAAAGCAGTTTTTAAGTGCTGTTGTGGCAGGATAAAATCCTAGCCCAGGAAAGGATTTAGAGACTGTTAAATGAGGGAAGGGGACAGTTCTGCCTTCTATGCGAAACAGACGGGTATGAGAATAGCACTGAGACTGCTGTGGGCCTGAGCTGACTGCCAAGGTCTGAATGGCCCCTTTAAGAACTGAGAAAGGAGGCAAATGTAGACGTGTTTTGTTGTTGTTGCTTGTTTTTCTTTTGGTTTTCCAAGCCAAGGTTTCTGAGTGGCCCTGGTTGTTCTGGAACTCGCTCTGTAGACCAGGCTGGCCTCAAACTCAGAGATCTGCCTGCCTCTGCCTCCTGAGGGTTAGGATTAAAGGCATGCACCACTGCCACTCAGCTCAGCCATAGGCATGGATTTTAAACTTGTGTTCACAAAGGCTTCTCTTTAAAACTTACATTTAGACAACTACATCTGGTACAATGAATTGAATATATGTAAACCAAGATATGTTAGCACATACAGTAATATATCCAACATAATCTTCTATTTGAATAAAATCTACAATTCTTGTACATAAATGAGATAAAAACTTTTAAAATTGAAAATAGGATTAGTATTGGAGGAGAAAAAATGAACAAATAAAAAAAGGAAATCTTAGCTCTGACTTAAAAGGCTGCTAAACTCAACACTGGAAATAGTTTCTCCACAAAGCAATGGGGTGATGTATGGTGCTACTGGACAATTTGTTGTCATGAAAGACTACTAAGAGGCTAGCTTTCTCATGGGAATTCTATGTGAAAAGCTTCTGTGAGTTCTCAATGTCTGACTTAGAGATAGATTCTCAATCATAGCCTGGTGCTTAATGTGGACCTGCAATCCCAGACTAAAGAGGCTGGACCCGAAGGGACAGAAAAGAGTTAAAGGCCAGCCTGGGGTACAGAGGGAGCTTGGCGGGGGGAATTCAAATCTAAAAATAGAAAGAAAAGTCTCAACACACACACACACACACACACACACACACACACACACACACACACACACACACGTCACTATGTTTTACAAGGGAAAAAAGTGCCCTGATTACAAGGGTGAAAAGTGCCTTGTATTAATCAGTCTTCCTTTCTCAGGCCTCTCCAGGGAAGGTCTAAGCATTCCTGAGATCCCCTCACAGCAAGTCTGTGTCCACTGTCCCTCCACATCTCCGAAGGCTGGCTCTGTCTGCAGCCCCACCGGAACGGCACGGCCCATGCATGCCCTACTGTGCTCTTCTGAATCGCTCTATAAGCTGGCACTTTCAACGACCCTCTAACACAAAGGTCACATGAGGGCAGAAAATCCAGCTGATTTTGAGCAAAGATAACTCAGGGTAACATATGGTCCCAATAAACATGGGCTTAACAAAAGGAAAACAATCAGGCAGACAGGAGTTGTCTAACTTGGGCCTAGGAATTTTTGAAAAGAGTTTCTTGGAGCAAAGGTCTATTTAAAACAGTCACAAAACGTACTCTAATTAAAACTGATAGCAACTGCAGGTTTTATTTAAAATAGAAATATAGAAGCTCCCTCCTCCCATTTAATAGTGAAGGTCAAATTTATTGTGGAGTAACTTCCAAATGAGAAGTTTCCAGAAGGAAACTGCACCTTCAACTGACCCTTCTGCAATGCTGATTGACAATTCAGGGATAGTGGGCAGGCTGAAATACTGCAGGTCCAGAGCCTAACACAATTTATCTTGGGCTATCTTTAGCCCCTAAATACCCTGTGACTGCTTGGAATGTATTAACTTAACAAAATCCTAGTTTTCATCAACCAAAAGGCTGAGAACACCACCATATAGCACCTGAGGCCCACAGAAGTTACTGGTTTGCTTCAACCCACATACTTAATGTCTCCACCAATGTCTTTGGAAGTGCTGTGATTTATGACTTTCTTTGTTCTGTTACTATAAAAACTTCATCAAATTGTTAGAGCACTGGAACATGAAATTTGGGGTAACCTAAATCTGTGTTCCTGAGTCATAGCCGCTTATATGTGGCTTCAGAATAAACTATTACTTATTCTTTTTGAGGTGACAGTTGTGTTTTTGTGTTGGCACAAAGTTAAAATTAAAAGAAACCATATATACACAAAAAGACACTACAAAATTTGGAAAATAAAGATGAAAAGGAAAATGTGTTTTACTCCAACTGTCCCACCACAATCTCTGCTGACATTCTGGTCTATTTTCTTCTAGCTTTTCCAAAAGCTTTTCTGGTACTTCTGACAAAATAGAATGAAAGAGGGCAGCCTGAAGCCCTCCAGTAATAACCCCTTACCCCTCTCACTGAGCATTCCTCTCTAACAGTAAGTACACTTACGCCCTAGGAGGACTGCCACCTCCAACAGGCCTGAGCGCCACTGCCCCCATCACACTGCCCTCACTCATTGTGAACGGTAGACATTACTGTATTAGTGCATACTTTTCTGACTTTTAAACAAAGAAACTTATTATAATCTTTAGCACTGCATCCTTTTCAAGAAATAAATGTATACCATACCCAATTCATATGCCTTCACTAAGGATATGAAAAATCTGAATGCAATTAAAGTAGTAATTAAAGGTCTTTCTCCTTTTTAAAATAATTAAAATGGATTAACTGGGTCACCATTCAACTATAACTGGGTTGGCAGAGGAGGGGGAACAAAAATGCAGTGCTACAAGGCAAGTTATTCTAGAAATACTTTGTTTTATAATTTGACTCTAATTTGCCTATTTGTTCACTTAATTTGTTGTAGTTTAAAACTCTGCTCATTGTCATAAAGTAGAGCTGGACAAGGAGAGAAAAGTTCAAAATAAAACCTTATATTGACACGAGAGTAAAAAGCATAGGTTTTATCCTCATTAAAGAGATACAGATGTCTTCCTGCACTCTTAGTCTCAGATTCTGATTATAAAATTAATGAAAACCAAAAGGGAATTGCTAAAGGCCATGCTTGCTGGTTTTAAGAAGGAACTGGTGCAGCCTGGGAATATTCGAGCAGAATTATCCAATAATCTGAGACACCAAAGCCTGGCTGCTGCTGGAGACCACATGCAAACTACAGAGGCAAGTGAGCAAAGGCACACGCTCTAGTTACACTAGGAAAGTGCAATTGCTAAGGCCAGCTAGCATTTAAGGAAGCAAATACACACCATAATCTAAAAATAAATAAATGCCCCTAGAATTACAGGCTTTTTGAAGTTAAAAGGGATTTTGCCACAGAGGTCTCCTAAAAGCTATAATTTAGTTTTGTCATTGCAAAGCCATTCCTGTTTTCTATGCTAAAGAAAATAGGTCCTGTAATAAATACACCCTAAAGAACTATTAAAACAGAATATATATGTATGTATTTATATTCATATCTATTCTATACTACTGATAGGAAAAACAAAATCTGGGATAATAATGAAATTATAAATAAAAAGATAAATTTAAAGAATAGAATCTTATAGTATGTAAAATAGTATGTAAAATCTTTTAAAATAAAGTTTGACTTTTAAGATATCTTAGAAAGTGATAATCACTAAAAATATTGAAATGACAAGGGCAACTTTAACTTTTAAATACAGTCATTCACACGGTCACACTCACTCCTTAAACCACATAAGCTGGGCACTGTGCTACAGGCTTTCAATGTTAGCACCCAGGAGGCTCAGGTAGGAGGCAAGCCTGGGCCATAATGCAAGACTGTCCAAAAAGACCATTTAAAAGACCCTATAGTCTCTGCAAAATAGATACATAAAGATGTTCACATATATGCATTTATTTATATATTTTATCAGCCAAGGAAGAGCCAAAAGTAATGCTTAGCCATATAGCCAGCACACACTCAAAACTGCTAACATCTTGTCACACTGCTCCATCTGTCCACACATACATATAACCAGATACACAGTTTGCTTGTTTCTGCATTATAGATGGCCCCCACTGCTCATCAACACGGCAGTGTCCTCATTTGGTTCTAATACCAATACAACTGCCCACGTTAATTTTTACCATTTTTAGAGACATGGTGGTGTCACTCTTAATCAGCCACCTAGCTCCTGCTAGTCAAACTTTAAAACTTCCAAATCTTTTCCTAATTTTTTCTTTCCTTAAACTTTTAATTATTTTAGTGAGGAAATGTCCATTTACCGGATCCCTTCTGGACCCACAGTAAGTCTGTCTTCTCTAATTTGGCTGTGATTTTCCTGGTTGATCAAAGTGGCAGAAGTGAAACCGTTAGCCCTTGGTTCTTCTCTAGTTGTTTCTCATGGGCTCTTTTGGTTTCAGAGACTGACTGTAAGCATCTGGTATTCTGCTCAGTTAAAAACTGCTCACAGATTAAAAATTAACATAGCTCTGTTATGTGTATGGGTGTTTTGTCAGCATGTATGTATGTGTACCATGTATGTTCAGTGACAATGGTGGTCAGAAGGAGGTGTCAGATCCCTGGAACTGGAATTAAGATGGCTGTGAACAGCCACATGGGTATTAGGAATGGAAGAGTAGTACTCTTAACTGCTGGACCATCATCTCTCCAGCATTTTTGTTAATCATGCCTTCACAAAGGCTTATTTTTATTTATCTATGTGTGTGCATATCTTTGTGTGTGTGTTATATATAGGTGGGTGCTTACAGAGACAAGAAATGGGTGTTAGATCTCCTGGAGCTGGAGTTATAGGAAGTTCTGAGCTCCAGATGTGGGTACTGAGAATAGAATTTGGGCCGTCTGAATCTTGCCAATGCTTGCGTCATCTCCAACTTTGTAGCATTTGCCTTATCATGTGCTACATGCTTGATGAAATCAGTTTTTCCTCAAACATATTCTTTAGAATTAAAATTTAAACTGATAAGGGCTAATTAAACCATGTATTAGTGATGTAGACATTCCGCAATTGTTCGGGATTTATATGTTAGTTTTAAGACAGGGCCTCATTAGGTGGACTAGAAAGATCTCAAATTTGAAATTCCCCTGCCCCTCTACCTCTTTAGTTCTGGTATTACTAGTACGTGCCACTCTGCTTAGATTTCTGGTGATGTTAAAAGTCTGAATTTCCAGCTAAACTGCAAGCACCACAAAAGTAGGGAACCTGTCTATTTTTCCACACCACTTTGTAACTTGGGTTGTGGTTTCCAGCACTATTAGCAGTTAACTTACTCCTAATATCTGTCTTAAATGTATACAAAAATGAAACTTTTCTTTTTCCCCTGACTCTGACCCCACCCTTCCCAGCACTGGGGACTGAATTTAGGCTTTGTGCATTTTCAGTGCTCCACCACTGAGCTGCAGCCCCAGCCCTCAAATGAAACTTTGGACGATGTTCCTGCCTCACCTGCCAATTCTCCTCAATACTGCTTTCCCCATCTCTCCTACCTTAGAAAAGGGCATCACTTTTACCATTTAAGATCAATGAGTAACCCATAGTTCATCCTTCCATCATTTCCCACATCAATCCATCAAGGTATCTTGACTCCTTTATTTCCACAACTATTTTCCCAAGCTACTATCATCTTGTTTAAAATACTGGAGTTCTATTGTTGTGGTTGTGTTGTGTTTCGTTTTTCAGAAAGGGTCTCCTTATGTAGCCCTGGCTGTCCTGGAACTCATTGTGTAGATCAGGCTGGCCTCAAACTCACAAAGATCCACCTGCCTTTGCCTCCCTAAGGCTGGGATTAAGGGTGTGGGCCACTCCCACCTGGCTTTTGTTTGAAACACTGTAAAGAATTTCTAGTTACCCTTTACTCTTATATATATAATGACGGCTTCATTTTCATTTTATTACAAGTTTCAAAATAGTGGTTTGAAATATAAATCAATGGGGCTCAGTGGTTAAACTATAAATCAAGCCATACCTCCCTTATGTAAAATTCTTGATTTCTGTTTGCACACACCATAAAATCAGATGGCTACAGCAAAGCCAGGCAGCATTTAATCCTCGCCTACACTCTGGCTCTCTATGTTTTAACCACAGAGGCTTTCTGGTCCTTATGTCTTATAGTGTTGTTCTTCCTGAACCCAGCCCACCTTTCATATGGACAGCCCTTCACTGTCTTCCACATTCCCTCTAAACTACTTTACCTTCTCCAAGAGGCTGTTCTTTTGAAACTCTACAGAATGAAACACTCTCCCTTACTCAGTTCTGTTTCCATACGATTTAGTTTCTTCACACCAGACTTATAGCCAGAAATCATTTTATCCAATTATTAACAATTTCTCCTCCCACAGAACCTAAGCTGAAGGCACAGCTTCGCACCTACCACAGAGCCTGACATCCAGTAATCACTCAGCATTTCCTGGATAAACAATCCTCAGTCCAATCTGTCTTGCCTTTTAAAAAGTCACATTTATAATAAACAAATCTGTCTCTTTCACATCTTCTCGCTTTCTTCTAGGAGTGTTAAACAATGAAAAGTGTGAATAATGAAAGACTATGGATGCAAGAGAGGGGCTCCAGTTGTACACCAGGATAAATGTCACATCTGATCTGTCACTAGCCCTGACTCTTTCTACATCATGGGCTAAGACAGTCAGTGGGAAGGAAATCTGCTTTTTATTACTTTCCTCCAGATAGGCGTTTCCTTTTTCTAACTTAAAATTCATGACATTCTTTTTCTGGATTCTAGGCTATTACATAATCCCTCAAATGTCAACTCCTTGAAACTTGGACCTTAATGTTCCTTTCTCTCTTTTTCTTATTACAAAACATCTTAAGTAGAAACAGAGCCACTAAGGTACCATAAGACATAGACCTGAGCCTGCATAGAGTCTTATCTCATGCTCCAATGAGATAATCACTGAGTAGGCAGGCTGCAGCACTCTCTGCCTTCACCCTCAGGAACAGAATAGTCAGGGCAGATACTGCAGAAGGGGTCAGTGACCTGGAAAGCTTTGTACCAGAGGAGACAATCTTGGATAATGAGAGGGGTAATGAGACTGTCTGAACAGGACAACAAACCAGGCCTTCACTGAAACACAATTTGATAATTGTGTCCTCAATTTCTGCTTCAGACATTCTACAGATCCACAGTGGAGGCTTTTGTCCATTATACTATCCAATGCTCTTCACTATACACTTCCCAGAACTTGGTACGAGGAATGAAACTCAATTTACTATCAAACTTAAAATTACTCTTTTTATCGAACAATGCCAACTATATGAAGTCACAGATGTCTTAGAGATGGAAGGGCTACTGGAAATAACTAGCCCAGTGTGTTCCAGAGTTATAAAGAAAGTTAAATAGTAAACAGCTGTTTTATTGAGAATATAAATCCCATGTTGTGAAGTTTACCCTTTTAAAGTGTAGTAATTCAGTTATTTTTAGCATATTCAGTTATATAACATTCCATCATCCGAAAGGAAACTCACATCCATCAGCTGTTCTCTAACTCCTCAGAAAATAAGTGTCTTTGACAAAGGACCCCTTGGACCTTTTTCTGTGGATCTATAAGATGGGCTACAATGTAGTGCGTCTCATTCACATATCGTTTTATTTATTTTTTGTCTCTCCTTTTCTGTTTGTTTTTTATTATTTGAGACAGGGTATTACTCTGTGACCCAGGTTGGCCTGGGTCTTGTGGCAATGTTCCTGTCTTAGCTTTCCAGATTTACAGGTGTAAACACTATGCCTGTCCAAATCCACATTTAAGAGCTAACATTTTGGTGTCTGCTATACTAAATGCTATACATGGATGCCTCAGTTAATCCTCACAGTAAAATCTTTAAGAGAGGTTCTCGATCTTCCAATGTTGTGACCCTTTAATACAGCTCCTCATGCTGTGGTGACCCCAACCATAAATTACTTCATTGCTTTTTCATAACTGTATTTATGCTATCTTTATGAATCGTAATGTAAATATATGTATTTTCCAATGGACTTAGGTGACCCCTGCCCCAAGAGGGTCGTTGCGTCCCACAGGCTTAAGAATTGCCCATATTGAAAGTAACGATGTGAATATTAAAGTAAAAAAGGATTACGGTCAAGTAACTTGCAAGTTTTCCTAAAAGCCCTACTCTACAATAGTGAGAGATAAGAAAGGACAGCTAGTATTCTACAGATAGTGTCTTTGGATAACCTAGAACACAGAAAGGCAAGCTCAATTAGTCAAGAATTCATATTATTCTTTCTTTCCTTTTCTATTAGTTCCCTTATTAGTATATAGCTAAATTTAGAATTCAACTAGTTAACTAATCCTGACAAAATCCCTCCCTCCTTCAAATGCTTGCCTTTAGAAACAAAACTACAACAAAACCCCTCCATTTTAATCTTACAGGCTGTCTTAAAAACCGTGTTGAGACTGAGTTTGGTTTTCCCTAGGTGCCTCACCCTGTATGCAACACACTCCTCCATTAACTTCCTCATACAAATTCCAGTCTGATTTTTTTTTTTTTTTTTTTTTGATGGCTAGTTTGGGTAGACACTTGGTCTTTTTCATCTCCTAGGTGACTATCACTCCTCCTCAGTGCACACACAGCCCCAACCGCACATCTCCTCTGAACAGCAGCTCCTGTGCTAAGCCATCTATCAGCCAGAGGTCTCCCGGGAAACACGAGTTAGTGTCAAGTCTGAAAGCTGAGCCAAGTTTCCTATCCATCTCTAAGGTACTGCTCTAGGAAAGCCCAAGGACACGTCTGTCCTCAGGCTGGGGCGACTTCTGGGTTTGTAATCACCCGCGTGCCACCAGCTCTAGAGGACAGCGTACCCACAGTGGCGGCAGCCTTGCGGAGCTCGCCGCTACTCAGGCCAAGTCAGTCCAGTAAAAAGTGACAACAACCGGCTGGGCAGCTGTAGGAGGGCTGCACCTACGAATCCCGAGCCCAGGCACCGCCCCGCTTTCTGACAAGGTCGGGGGCCAGGACCAGGGTCGGACAGGGCAAGGGGCCCCTGTCTGGGAGGTGACAGAGCAAGGCCTCGAACCCAAGTCCCCACCCCCGGGTTCCGAAGACCTTCCGCGCACGGAAAGCAAGGGAGGGGAGCGACCTCCGGGTCCCGCCCCAGCACGGCGCTCCGGCCCCGCGAGGGTCTGGGGGCGCGAGCACCCCGCCCCCGGCCCCGCGCCATCTTGGAGCGCTGAGGCGTTCTCTCGCTCGCTCGGGACCGCCCCGACCGTGGCTCCCGCGGCTACTCACCCGCGCTGCCCGGGGCCAGCCCCCCCGCCACCTCCGCGACCCTCGTCGCGGCCAGAAGCAGCAGCAGAGCGCTTCGCGGGGAGGCCCGGACTCGCGCCATGTCCGGGCCGGGCGGGTCCGAAGCCGCGGGATGCTCGGACCCAGCCTGGCCGCCGCAGCCGCTGGCACCAAGCCCCGCCCCTAGCTCCTTAGGCCTTTGGTGATTGGCTGCGGCGCTCCGAAGCCCCGCCCTGGCCGCTCAGAGTTTCCAAAACCTCCCGGGGGGCGGCAGCGAGCCCTGGACCCCGGCTCTTTGTTACAGGCCAGCTGTGTGTCGCCTTCGGGCTCCCGGGCAGCGTTCTGCGAACGGGAAGTCATGCCAGGGTAACAGAGGTTCCTGCGGCAGAGAGGCCACTGCTTTACAGGTCCGTCTGAAATCCAAAGGCTAAGTCAAAACTGAACCGCAGGGGGTGCACCGCTACCTGCGTCCTCCTGGAAACTCAATATCCTGTCCAAGTGCTGCCTAGACCTAAAGAAGGCGTGTCTTCTGGCTGCCCCTCAAAGTCAAAGGGCTCCCCTGAAAGGCTGTGAACTCACAGGATGGCCTCACTGTGCCATTCACGTACAGTACCTATTCCACCCAGGGAAAAGAGCAGGACAGCGTGTATGACTAGACTAGGAGAGCCTTGAAATTCATAGTTCTTGGAGAGGAGCTGGAGGTGGGTCTTTCCATGCCACTTTGGCA
Source organism: Sigmodon hispidus (assembly GCA_004025045.1). Taxonomy (NCBI): domain Eukaryota; kingdom Metazoa; phylum Chordata; class Mammalia; order Rodentia; family Cricetidae; genus Sigmodon; species Sigmodon hispidus. The sequence continues at coordinate 54,309 of PVIH01012090.1, forward strand.
TCTACTGTGGAGAATTGTTCCAGAGGGTCTACCAACCAAAGCTAATTCATTTTGTAGGAGCACCTTTCTTCTTCCCGGCTGTCCAGTCCTTGAACAGATAGCGAATCTGTTTTAGAGTTAACTTGCTGTTCAGAAGTGAAGCCGTTTGCTTATTTGTAGTTTCCTTTGTTCAGGTCACTAAACAACACAGTTAGCTTTCTTCTGAGTCAAATGATAGCAAAGAATCTAGTGGAAAGAGCAAGATCTTGACAAACTCCTGAGTCCAGGTTGCACAACTAGCCCTGTGTCCTGTTCCCCGCCCCTCCGCTCCTGCCCCTCACCATCTCTCTGGCCTTCTTGAGAAGATTAAGGAACTTACTTATTTATTTATATTTGTATTTTGGAGACAGGATCTCATTAAGCTCAGGCTGGCCTTGAACGTACTATGAAGACAAGGCTGGCCTTGAATTCCTGATCAAATGCTCAAATTAGAGTCATCCAAACTTCATATTGTATTTAGAATGTCTAAGACATTACTTGACACAGCGAATAATGTGAACACTCTGAAACTGAAAGATCTTAATTTGGGCCATGGAACTAATTGGCTGGACTTATTTTCCACCCTGCCCTGACTACGTGGTACTTTTTTAAACAATAGACTTTCCTTTTTAAAAACATTTTTGAGGCTTTTATACATGAACACTGTGTTACATCGTTGCTACTCCATCCTTTTCCCTTTTCAACCAAGACTTTACCTTTTAGAACAGTTTTAGGCTCATAGCAAAGTCGAATGGACAGTACGGAAAATACATGGCTCCTGCACTTCATGTGCACAGCCTCGGCTATAACCATGTCCTCCACCAGTGGTACATGTGTGACAGTGAGCATCCTGCACTGACACACCAGCAGGATTCACTATTGGGACTGTGCAGTCTGTGTGCTTTGACAAATGTATAATATTTATCTACCACTATTCCTTTAACTTTTTAAACTGTAGCTGTTAGAAAAAAATGTGTTTCCCTGTGAAGCTCACACTAAATTTCTCTTCTATAATGCTGGTATAAAGTTTCACTTAAAAATAATTGATAATTGGAGATCAATATGGTACTTTAAAAAGACTTAATCACCAGTAATAGATTGTTCTGAGGCAAAGAGCCATCTCTTTGTAATTTAGTTAGGAAGATCATTAAGTCTCTCCCTCCCCATTGTTTTTAGGGTTGAACCAGGGACCCACAGGTGATAAGCAGGTGCTGTACCACTGAGCTACATTCTCAGCCCTTTCCAACAAATCTTTTGATTAATGGTTTTGTGGTGTATTTTCTATAGGATTTTATTCCTCCTTATTCCCTTTTGAGATAGGATCTCCCTGTATATCTCAGGCTGGCATCAAACTTGAAATCCTCCTGTCTTAGTTTCCAGAGTGACCTGTCCGTTATATTTTTCAAGTGCAGAGGTTCTCTTTGGGCTTTTCTATGTCTCTATTACCCTCCTCATAATATCTATAGCTGCCTCTTTTATACTCTTCATAACATCTATTATTTTTATAATGGCTATTTAATGTCCTTGTTTGATAATTCTGCCACCTTTGTATATGTTTATATTAAATCTTTTCAGTTATGAGTGATATTTTTCTTTTTTCTTTACATGCTGAATAGATTTTGATTGTATAACATGCATACAGAATTTGTTTGGAGGGCTAAATTTGTATGTATGTGTGTGTCAATGCACATATGTGTGCACTATAAGGAATATTACTCTGTTTTCTCTGGCATGAATCAATGTCACCACACTTTCATTTTATATGATTAAATGTATGTATGACAAGTGCCTTAAAGTCCTAGTCTACTTAGTCCAACATCTGGGTAATTCTGGCAAGGATTTCTAGTGACTGCTTTTAATCTTGATAATTAATTGCATTTTCTTTTTTTTTTAACCTTGCTTTCTCTTTTGATTTATTTATCAACATCTGTTACTATATAAAAGGCACATTTGTACTAGAATTTCTTTAAAAAAGATACAGCATTGAGGATATCTTAAAGGCAGAAACTTGATAAATACAGCTTCAAATTTAACAATAATTGTAGTTAGTTTGTTCTTATGTAGGCATATTAAATAGTGAAAATAACTGTTCTCTGTGTCTCTTTTCTCTAAAATACATGGAACATAAAAAATGAAATCTAAGGCATCTCAAGCCAGATTAGGTTCAGCTTCAGATAGAGAAAGCACACTAGGTCAGAGCAAATGTCCATGGATGCAATATGGCCACCACAAATTCCTGCTAAGCAACCCTTCTACAGTCAGACCAGAAGTTTTGTTTGTTTGTTTTGTGTGTGTATGTTTTAAATCACTTTATTCATCCATCATCTTTCAATGAAATAATAATGCTTCTGCTTAAAGTCCACTAATGAGTGAGTACATCCCCTGCTTATTCTTCTGGACTTGTGAACCTTCCTCAGGAGGATATTCTCCAAATCCCTCCATTTGCTTGTGAATTTTAGTGTATCATTTTTTTTTTTTTACTGCTAAGTAGTACTCCATTGTGTAGATGTAACACAGTTTGTTAATTCATTCTTTAGTTGAGGGGCATCTAGGTTGTTTTCAGGTTCTTGCTATTACGAGTAATGCTGCTATGAACATAGTTGAGCTAATGCTTTTGGGGTGTGAATGTGTATCTTTTGGGTGTATGCCCAATAGTGGTAATGCTGGATTCTTGGGGAGACTGATTCTCAGTTTTCTGAGAAACCTCCATACTTCATTCCAGAGTGGCTGAACAAGTTTATACTCCCATCAACAATGGAGACGTGTTCCCCTTGCTCCTCATCCTCTCCATCATAGGCTGTCATCTGTGTTTTTGATCTTAGCCATTCTGAGAGGTGTAAGGTGGTATCTCAGAGATGTTTTGATTTGCATTTCTCTGATGGCTAAAGATGTTGAACATTTTTTTCAAATGCCTTTCAGCCATTTGTAATTCTTCTGCTAAGAATTCCCTTTTTAGTTCTGAACCCCGTTTTTTAATTGAGTTACTTAGGGTTTGGGGCTAGTTTCTTGAGTTCTCTATACATTTTAGAGATCAGTCGTCTGTCACTTGTAGGGTTGGTGAAAATCTTTTCCCATTCTGTAGGCTGTCGTTTTGTCTTATTGACTCTGTCCTTGGTCTTACAGAAGCTTCTCAGTTTCAGGAGGTCCCACTTATTGATTGTTGTTCTTAGTGTCTGTGCTACTGGTGTTATATTTAGGAAGTGGTCACCTGTGCCAATACATTAGAGGGTATTTCCCACTTTCTTTTCTATCAAGTTTAGTGTGGCTGGGTTAGGGTTTATGTTGAAGTCTTTGATCCACTTGGATCTGAGTTTTGTGCAGTGTGATAGGCTTGGATCTATTTGCACTTTTCTACACACTGCCATCCAGTTATGCCAACACCATTTGTTGAAGATACTTTTTTTTCCATTGAACATTTTTGGCCTCTTTGTCAAAAATCAGGTGTTCATAGGTGTGTGGATTAATTTTTGAGTCTTCAATTCGATTTCATTGATCCATAAGTCTGTTTCTATGCCAGTACCAGGTTGTTTTTATTACTGTAGCTCTATAGTATAACTTGAAGTCAGGGATGGTGATGCCTCCTGAGGTTCTTCTGTTGAACAAAATTGCTTTGGCAATCCTGGCTTTCCTGTTATTCCAAAGGAAATTGAATACTGTTCTTTCAAGGTCCAAAAAATATTGTGTTGGGATTTTGATGGGAATTGCCATTTTTACTGTCTTGATCCTACCTATCCAGGAACATGGGAGAGCTTTCCATTTTCTGATATCCTCTTCAATTCTTTCTTCAGTGATTTGAAGTTTTTGTCAAACAGATCAGTTACTTCTTTGGTTATAGTTACTCCAAGGTATTTAATGCTATTTGCAGCTATTATAAAGGGTGATGTTTCCCTTATTTCTTTTTCAGTCTTTTTATCTTTAGTGTATGGTGGGGCTACTGATTTCTTTGAGTTAGTTTTGTATTCTGCTACATTGCTGAAGGTGTTTATCAGCTGTAGAAAGTTCCCTGGTAGAATTTTGTGGATCACTTATGTATACAATCATATAATCTGCAAATAGAGATAGTTTTACTTCTCCTTTTGCAATTTTTATCCCCTTAATCTCCTTTTGTTCTCTTATTGCTTTAGCTAAAACTTTGAGAACTATATTGAATAGATTCGGAGAGAGGAGACAGCCTTGTCTAGTTCCTGATTTTAGTGGGATTGCTTTGCATTTTCTTCATTTAGTTTGATGTTGGCCTTTGGCTTCTTGTAAATCACCTTTATCATATTTAGATATTTTCCCTGTATTCCTAATCTCTCCAGGACTTTTATCATAAAGGAGTGTTGGATTTTATCAAAAGCTTTTTCAGTATCTAAGGATATGATCACGTGGGTTTTTTCCTTCAATTTGTTGGATGGATGACATTTACAGTTTTTTGTATGTTGAACCATCCTTGCATTTCTGGGATGAAGCGTGTTTGATTGTGGTGGATGACTTTTTTTATATGTTGTTGGATTTGGTTTGCCAGAATTTTGTTGAGTATTTTTGCATCAATGTTCATGAGGAAAATTGGTCTATAATTCTCTCTCTTTGTTGTGTCTTTGAGTGGCTTGGGTATCAAGGTCATTGTGGCCTCATAAAAAGAGTTTGGCAATATTCTTTCATTTTCTACTGTGTGGAACAGTTTGAGGAGTATTGGTATTAGTTCTCCTTGAACGTCTGGTAGAATTCTACAATGAAACCATCTGGGCCTAGGGTTTTTTTTTTTTTTTAATTTGGGAGACTTTTAATGACAGCTTCAATTTCCTTTGGGGTAATGGTCTGTTTAGATCTTTAATCTGATCTTGATTTAATTTTGGTAAGTGGTACCTGTCCAGAAAGCTGTCCATTTCTTCTAGGTTTTTCATTTTTGTAGAGTATAGATTTTCAAAGTATAACCTGATAATTCTCTGGATTTCCTGGGTGTCTGTTGTTATGTCCCCCTTTTCATTTCTGATTTTGTTAATTTGGATACTCTCTCTCTCTCTGCTCTTTGGTTAGTTTTAGTAAGGGTTTATCTATCTTATTGACTTTCTCAAAGAACCAATTCTTTGATTTATTAATTCTTTGTATTGTTCTTTTTGTTTTGATTGTATTGATTTCAGTTCTAAGTTTGATTATTTCCTGCAGTTTACTCCTTCTAGGTGAGTTTGCTTTTAATTGTTCTAAGGCTTTCAGCTGTGCTGTTAGTTCTCTTGTGTGGGATTTCTCTAGACTTTTCATATAGGCAATTAGTGCTATGAATTTTCTTCTGTTTTCATTGTGTCCCACAAGTTTGAGTATGTTGTGGGTTTATTTTTGTTAAATTCTAGGAAGTCTTTGATTTTTTTCTTAATTTCTTCCTTGACCCAGAGGTGGTTCAGTTGAGTGATGTTTAGTTTCTATGAATTGGTAGGTTTTCTGTGGTTTTTGATGTTTTTGAACTGGTAGCTATAGACCATGGTGATCTGATATGGTACAAGGAGTTATTCCTATTTTTTTGTATCTGTTGATATTTGCTTTATGACCTAGTATGTGATCAATATTAGAGAAAGTTCCATGGGGTGCTGAGAAATATGTATATTCCTTTTTGCTTGGGTGGAGGATTTGGTATATATCTGCTAAGTCCATTTGGGTTATAACTTCTGCTAGATCTTTTATTTCTCTGTTGAGTTTCTGTCTGGTTAGCCTATCCAAGGTTGAAAGTGGAGTATTGAAGTCTCCAACTATTAGTGTGTCAGGTTTGATATGAGGCTTAAGCTTTAGTAGTGGTTTTGTTTGTTTGTTTTTTGTTTTTGTTTTTTTTGTTCTGTTTTTTACATATGTAGGTGCCCTTGTGTTAGGGGGGCATAGATATTCAGGATTGAAATTTTGTCTTGGTGGATTTTTTCCTGAGATGAATAAGTATTGTCTGTCCTGGTATCTTTTTATTGAAGTCTATTTGTGTTAGTTATTAGAATGGCTACACCAGCTTCTTTCCTAGGGCCATTTAATTGGAAAGTCTTTTCCCAACCCATTACTCTGAAACTGTGTCTGTCATTGAAGTTGAGATGTGTTTCTTGTATTCAACAGAAGTATGGTTTCTGTTTTTGTATCCATAATCTTTTTATAGGTAAATTGAGCACATAGATATTAAAGGATACTAACGACCAATGATTGATATTTCCTGTCATTTTTGGTAGCAGCTTGTATTTCATTTTTGAGGGGAAGGTTTCTTATGTGGGCTTATCAATTGTTTGTATTTACATGGGTGCTTCTGGTTTCCTTAGGTTGAAGTTTTTCCTCTAGGGCTTTTTGTAAAGCCAGATTTGTGGTTAGGTATTGTTTAAATCTGGTTTTGTCATGAAATATCTTGTTTACTCCATCTATGTTGATTGATAGTTTTGATGGGTACAGTAGTCTAGGTTGGCATCCATGTACTTTTAGTGTCTGTATAATGTCTGACCAGGACCTTCTTGCTTTCATTGTTTCCATTGAATAGCTGGGTGTTTTTTCTGATAGGTCTGCTTTTATAGGTGATTTGGCCTTTTTCCTTTGCAGCTCTTACTATTTTTTTTCTTTGTTCTGTAGGTTTAGTGGATTGATTATTATATGGCAAGTAGACCTTTTGTGGGCCTAGTCTATTTGGTGTTCTGTAGGTTTCCTATATCTTTATAGGCATTTTGTTCTTTAGGTTGAGGAAGTTTTCTCCTGTGATTTTGTTGAATATATTATCTGTGCCTTTGAGCTGGTATTCTTTTCCTTCTTTGATTTCAATTATTATGAGGTTTGGCCTTTCCATGGTATCCCAGATTTCCTAAACATTTTGTGTTATGACTTTTTTGACTTTAGTGTTTTCTTTTACTGATGTATTTATTACCACTATTGAGTTTTCCACTCCAGAAATTCTCTCTTCCATCTCTTGGATTCTGTTGGTTGCACTTGAATCTGTGGTTTCAGGTCTGTTTTTCAGATTTTCTATTTCCAGCATTGTCTTGGTTTGTGCCTTCTTTATTGCTTCTATTTTAATTTATAATTCCTGGAATGTTTCTTTCAGCTGTTTGTTTCCTTTTCTTGATTTTCTTTTAGTGATTTGTTCATCTCTTCTAATTTTCTGTTTGTATTTTCTTCTATTTCTTTAAGGGAGTTTTTCATATCCTCTTTTAAGGCTTCTATTAGTTTCATAAAGCTGTTTTTAAGGTCGATTCCTTCTGTTTTGTCTTCATTGTTATGCTCAAGTCTTGAAGCTCTAGAACCACTTGCTTCTTCTGGAGTTGTCTTGTTGATCTTTGTATTGTTGTATGTATTCTTGCACTGGCGTCTGTTAGAGATACACACTACCAAGGCCAGACGAGAGTTTATTTAAGGGAGTTCCCAGGCAGGTGCACAGGCAGAGAAGCAGGAGATCAGGAGACAGAGAGAGTCCCTGAACATGTGCAGGCCTCTTTTAAGAGAAGAGGTGTTTACGTAGTCACGTTTAGGGCGTGCCTCTGTATACATCATGTGTCCAGGGAGGCGCTTCTGTACTCAGTGACATGCAACAGGGTTTATGCAGCTACCCCCGGGGGCGTGCCTCCGTACAAGGTGCAGCCCACCTGAGCCGAGCTGACTCAGCTACGTGGAATGCCAGGAATCCTTACAGCATCTGCCCATTGTTTCCTCAATTTACTCTTGGTTAGTTCTTGATCAGCTCTTAGTGGGTTGTTGGTCTGAGGGCTCTTAATCTGCTGTGTGTTTAGACGGTTGGCTGTTGTTGTGAGGTCACAGTGCTATGACGCCAGCCGTGGTCTGAGCAGATTTTGTTCTACTGAAGCTGGGCACCATCTCTGATTTTTTTAATCTCTTTGACTAATACATTTTTACTTTACAGTAGACCAAGCTCTATAAAAGCCTGCTCCCCTCCACTAGGACATGGTTTGTCACTGTGGCAGGGAAAATGGAAACTGTATAAATAGGGCCAATGGGCAATTTAAACCTGTACAGTCTATGGATTTAACATTCCACACATTGGAATGATAAAGTAACTTGAAGCCATATCAATAAAAATTACTCAGTCCCAAGAACAGGAGGTGGATGGAAGATGAGAACAGAATTAGAGGGCAGGAAATGGCTAAGAACCTGGGTGCTGACAGCTTCCCAGAAGCAGGGAATGCACACAGAAGGCTGAGTGCACCCCAAGAAGAATACATTCAAAGAAATGTTATCCTAGACATTGTAAGTATTTCTGGCACTCCACGTGGTGAAGCCAAGATGGCTCTGACAGGCTGCACCTCTTACGGAGGCATGCCCCTGGGTGTGGCTGTGTAAACTCATACACACCCCTTCTCTTAAAAAGAGACGCCTGTTGCCGTCTGGTCTCTCCTCCTCTCCTGTTTCTCTGCTCCTGTACCTGCCTGGGAACTCTCTTAAATAAACTCTCATGTGGCCTTGGTAGTGTGTGTGTGTGTGTGTGTGTGTGTGTGTGTGTGTCTTCTCACGCGCAAAACCAACAGACATCATAATCAGACTGATGGATAAGGATGAAATGACTGAATACTTATAAGAAGATGATGATCACACAGAAGATGGCTGCCATTTCTTCAGAAACAATGGAGACCACTCAATTCTTCTCCCCCCCACACTATTGTCACCCTAGTCCACCATTTTGTCTTGCCTGAACTGTTGAAATAGCTTCCTAATTGACCTTTATTTTATCCACTAACCTCTATAGTCTCTTTAATAAAGCAATTATAGTGACCCCTGTAAGAAGCCTGGTTTTATTGTGTAGAACTTTCTAAGGACGGGAAGCGTCCTACTCAGGAAACAAGGATCAGTTGTGTTACAGATCTCTCTCCAAGTGTTGCTTCCTTACCTCTGACCTCATCACTATTCCTCTGATTCACTCGTACACTCCAGTCACATCTTGCCCTGTGCCTTGGCTTAATTTCTCTACACAACGGTGTCTTGGGTTCTTTGCACAGTTCTCCCCCTTCTTGGTGAGAGGAAATGAATTTCAGTCCTGGCCAGAACTGGAGAGAGAAAAGGCTTAGGTCCTCTCTACCATCTGCAGAACATCTGATGCTCTCTCTGGCCTTTGTGTGTATAGAAGACTCACATACGTGGACACACACACACACACACACACACACACACACACACACACACACGATGATTTATTTTAAAAGATGGTGGAACAAAGACCAGGGGATGTGCATATGTAGATTTAGATTTAGCTGTGAGGCAATGACAAGAACCGTAAGAAATCCTCCCTGCTGGTGGCTGTTCTTCGAGCCTTCTTCACTTGTAGTGTAGTATTTCTTAGATCAACTTTAATTCTTCAGGGTTCATGTTATACTATTACAGACTGAGGGCATGGCGTGTGTGTATAACAAAAGACAAGGCGTGAAAGCATGCTATGTGCTATCACTCAGACGCAGTCCTTCACATCCTTAGCAGTCTTCCACGATATGCTCCCTCTAGTATAAGAGGAGAAAAGAGTTTTTTTTGTGAGGGATGCACCAAGTGGATTACAGAAACCCTAAGAAGGAGATCTGGGCCTCATTTTTTATGTGGAACCCAAGGAAGTGGCAGATCTTAGGAAATTTTTCTACACACAGCACCTGAAGACATTGAACAGGAGTAGCTTCTGGTGTGTGTCATTCCTTGTTCCCCACAGAAGATCAGATGGGTATTTTCTGGGCCCCTTACAAGGCAGTGTAAAAGTTTGGCAAACCATGATCCCGAAGAGCCCTCAAGTTCAGAAGCGGGGAGCCCAGAGCCTAGAGATGTTGTGTTCATGGCTTGTACAAGTGGAAGCCGTATGAGTGTGCAGGTGTCAGCAGAGGCTGACAGGAACAGCTGAGGACCAGATGTCCTGCCTTCTCCAAGGCCCAACTGCTGCCTTTGGCTCTATAAACTTTGTTCAAAACAGGGGAAGATGTTTAAGAATGGCCTTGCCTAAATTAAGATTTCTCTGAACTGAGGTTAAGTTTTAATCAATCAGTGGGAACGGGATGTGCAGAGGCAGTTGTTTATCCATTAAAGATCAGAGCATGCCATCTAAAACTTGTTGCTAGGAAGCAGCTTCCCAGCCAGGCACAATATTTTCCAGTTGTGCATCATGCTTACTGTTAGTTTTATAGCTGGGGATGAGGCCTTGGAGAACAAAGCCTGCCTTTACTTTGGAGCAAAGCCAGCATAACTGAGGCCTGTGGACTCTTCTAGTGAACTCTCAGAGAAGAAAAAATTTCCCCATAGCATCCAACACTAACATGTTATAAAATTCACTCTCCAACCTGAGATGCTCTCAACCTGAGACACCTGGACACTATTCTGCCAGCCTCTAAAGAATTCTCCAGAGACATGAGCATGACATCTGGACCTTTTCTGCTTCTCCACTTCCTTTGCATATTCATTTCTATAACATTCAAGCTTAAGTTATAACTTGGTGGTTAAGAGTATACAATGCCTTTGGAGAGGACCCAAAGGTATCTTAGAATTTCCTGTAACTCCAGCTCTATGGGATATGGTGCCCTCTACTGACCCCTCTATACATCTGCACTCACTGCATATATTTCTACCTCCTTCCACACACATACCATAGTTGGAAACATTTTGTTTTTTGTTTTTTGGTTTTTTTTTTGGGGGGGAAGGTATACTTTTGAGACAGGGTCTCACTATTTGGTCCTGTCTATGTGAGAACTCATTATGTAGACCAATCTGGTATCAGACTCACAGAGATCAGCATATCTCTGCCTCTGGAGTGTTAAGATTAAAGGTGAACACCACAACACCTGACCTTTAAAAACATTTTAAATCAAATTTTATTTTAGATTATTTGTAATAGCAAGAACCTGGAAACAACCTAGATGTCCCTCAACTGAAGAATGGATTAACAAACTGTGGTACATCTACACAATGGAATACTACTCTGCAGTAAGGAAAAATGATATTCTAAAATTCACAGGCAAATGGATGGATTTGGAGAATATCCTCCTGAGCGAAGTCTCACAAACTCAGAGAGATAAGCAG
>PVIH01012091.1:0-65311 GCA_004025045.1 Sigmodon hispidus
CATCAAAAAGGAATTTTTGGTGTTGCTTCCTTCTGTTTCCTCTTCATTGCTCAGTTCAGGTCTTGTATTTGTAAGATCGCCACTCTCTTCTGGAGTTACCATATTGCCCTTTGTATTATTATGTAATTTCTTGCACTGACGTTTGCCCATGGCTTCAGTGGTTCACGATTAGATGGGTCCTGGTCAGTTGTGGCACTTTTGTTTGTGTGTCTCCTGTCACTTCTCTGGTCAGGGTTTGATTCTGTCTTTCAGAGACCCCTGCAGTTGGTTTGCTCAGTTCATTCAGTTCGGGGTCGCAGTAGGGATCCTTGCAGATGACTATTAATTTGTATTTTTAAATATTATATTTTTAAATGAGTTATATAAATATATTTTAAATAAGAGTAGAAAAGTATATATAGTATAAAATTGATTTTAAATTTGTGTTAATAAATTTTTTAATTTAATTTTTTTATATTATGTATTTTTAGAAAGAGATCAATTATGATTTTTAATTATTTATAATGAAAATAAATATTAATAAGTAATATTTTGGGAATTTTGGCATTGCAATTTATATTATTTTTTGTTGATTAAGGGCACTGGTAATTTTATGGGGTTTTGAGTTTGGATGGATTATTTTAATTGGCATTTTGGAAGTTGATTATTTTTAAATATTTATAAGTATACAGAAGAGGACACTAGATCTTTTTACAGATGGTTGTGAGCCACCATGTGGTTGCAGGGAATTGAACTCACGACCTCTGGAAGAATAGCCAGTGCTCTTAACCTCTGAGCCATCTCTCCAGCCCCAGAAGTTGATTTTTTTTATTAGAGAATTTTTAGGTGGCTTTGGTAAATGAAATTACATTTGTTTGGAAATAATTTATAGTTTTTGATTTTTTGTAAAAACAAAAGTAGAAATTTTTTTAAAGTAATATATTTTTACAAATAGATTTTAAAGTTAAGATAGTTTTAAAATATGTTTGTTTAATTTATTAGCTTTTGTAATTGTTTTTGTAGTTAGTTTATTAAGAGTTAAAAATTAAAAGAAAATATAATAATAATTATAACTTAGATTTTTGTATATTTTTTATTTTTATGTAGTTTATTATACTTTTATTTTTTAAGCTTATGTATATTTTATATATATTGTATTTTGTTTAGAGGTTTTTATTTGATTTGTTTCATTGTGTATTTTTAAATAATTTTTAATTAGAAAAAATTTTAAATGTTAGTATTGTTATAACTGTTAATTTGGGGATTTTGGTGACTTTTTAATATGGTAGAGATGTCTGTGTTTTTGTTTGTTGTTGGTAAATAAAGTGGACTTAAGAAAATGTTATTAAAAATGTTTTTGATTTTGGTTTTTTTGTTTAATATAAGTAAAAATTTTAAATTAATTATATGTAGCTTGTTGTTTATATTAAGTTTTTTGTGAGAGTTTTAGGAATTGGTATTGTTTGTTGTGGACATGTCATTTTTAAATTTATGTTTGAATATTGTTGTGACTTTGTATTAAGACTTATTTTATATAATTTAGGAAGTTGTTTTTGGTTTGGTTTTGTGTTTTAGAGGGGCTCTTGCTTCTGGTGCCAAGCACCCTTTCTCTCACACATGCAGGGCAGGCACGACCCACTCCAAAGACAGTGCCAAATAAAAAGTTTAACTAAAACAATACACCTGTCAAATGATAACACAAATGTCCTAAGACGAGCTCAAAAAAAACTCCCATAAAACAAAAAAAAAACAAAAGCTCACTTAATTTTTTATATAAATACAAATCATAAAATCCTTCTAACCTTTTAAATTTTAAACAAAAAATATTTAAAAATTACCACAAAATAAATTGATCCTCTTTAAAAAATAAAACCAGCACAAACAAATCCAAACTTCTAACCCAAACAAAATCAAGTCTTTTACAACATCCTTACCAATATAAAATATTTTTAGATTAAAGCTGATTTTTGGATTAAAGTAAATTTAATAATCTATCTTTTTAAATCGTTCCTATATCATATGTTGTGTTACGTTCTGGCCCCGACTATCCGGGTCTGGACCAGAGGTGTGGTCCCACTCAGCCCCGCTTAGCCTCAAATAATCACACATAGGCTTTTATTATTTTTACGCTGACTGACCTAGGGCCCAGGCATATAACTTGCTAGCTCCTTCATCTGAACTCAACCCATCTTGTTCAGCCATGTGGCTGGATACCTTTTCTTAGAGCAGCATTTCCGCTTCTTTTCTCTGCCTCTGCTGTCGGCTCCTCATTGTGTCACATCCCCACGGCATCTGTCTGTTGTGTCTGTTTCTACTCTGAGACATTCCCAAGTGTTCTTAGCCTGGTAGCCCTGCCCACACTTTCTGTCTGCCTTTAGCCAATCAGCTTTTATTAAACCTATAGGCAGGACAAATATTACAATGACAGAAAACAGCAGCAACATACTATAGTCCCACTACAATCATATTCTCCCCCCTTTATCTAGAAAGAGATTAACTATGACCATTAACCATTCATAAAGAAAACAAACATTTATAAACATTATTTTGAGAATTTGGGCACAGCTTTTCATTATTACTTCCTGCTGATTGAAGGGCGCTGAAAATTTTATGCAAGTCCTGAGCCTTGAGGCTCATGTGGCCATCTCTTCCCATCAGAGATTTTTTTTCAGGGGGACTTGGTTGATCAAACTCTATTATCCTGGAAACAATCCACAGGTTCTTATCTTCTATGGAAACAAAAGCAGAGCCTCTTTTCCAATGCAATAGATGCTTAGACACAAATTTCAAAGTCAAGATACCCTTAAAATATAAATGTTTATTTATAACTTGGCAGTTTTTACAATCAAATGCCTTTCTACAGTTAGCTCTTTAACAGTCAAAAAAATAAAATAAAACACAATAATAACCATAATCCAGACTCTTTGTGTGTTTTCCATCTTTGTGTGGCTTATTATATTTCTATTACTCTACTTCTCTTTTTTAAGGACGTTTTCTACCCTCTTTCTTTTCTCTCTGAAGCCTATGTACATTTTAAACACATTGTAACCCATTTAGAGGTTTTTCTCTATCTGAATCTGTTTTATTACTCTATTTCTCATTTTAAAAAAAATTCTGTTTTATTGAGTATCCTTAATCATTTTCTAACCAGAAGAGCTTTTTAAATACTAGACTGTAAAGCACTGCTTTGGCTACTGACTCTGCCCCACTTTGCTTTTCAACATGGCAGAGGCACCAGAGCCATGGTTTACCTTCCCAGTTGTGAGAAGCAGTTTTTAAATATTGTGAAGCTATTTGCCATCCCAACTCTGGGGAATCTTAGGGTCCACACTGTCACTAAGTAGAGCACTTCAGCCTGTGCTGCTCATAAACTCCATTTAAGTATTGGCAGCAGAGCCTCTTAAAGAGGCCAAAGCTGAGTCAGAAAGCCTCTCTTAAAGGAGCTGTGCATCTGCTTGCCACCAGAAAACAGAACAGTCCCAGAAAATGCTGCCATCTAGAAACCACCTTTGACTCTGTTTCTTCTTTGTTCAATATAAACAGAAACCTTAAATCCATCATATGCAGCTCCTTGCTTACATTGAGGCTCAGGAACCGGCCTTGTTGCAGCTCAAGCTGCCTACTGCAAACCCTACCATTTTATAATGCAAGCCTGTATACCACTCCATCTCTGTATCATGACCCACATCAGAGACACAACTTGAAAGCTGCTTCTAGCTTCGTTTCTGTGATTTAGAACTTCTTTAAGCTTTCTCAGGCTTTATGTGGGCATATATGCCCCATGTTGGGTGCCATTTTAATAAGTAGCTTTTGGCCTGGCCTAGTCCCAAGGTCCAGACCTGCCTGACACTGCTTAGAACCCCAAAAATGACTCAGATGCTTATATTAATTACATGCTTTTCAGCCTATGGCTCAGGCAGAATGTAATGAAGCTTTTATGTGTTTCTATGGGACAGTAGGTCTAGGCCTTTGGCTGGACAGGACAGAAACTTGATATTACAAACTTCCTAGATATAGATAGCCAGAAGTCTTAAACCACTTTATAGACCTGGAGAATATGTCATTTAATGTTTTGTTATTCAGAATTTGGCTATGAGAGACACAACAACTCCTGCAATTACTATTCCTTTCCTGAGGTGGTGTTGGACGTCAAGTACACTCCACAAGGAGTTTGTCTTCCTTGGTGGACAATGGCCTGTTGAACAAAGAACTGCCCTTGACACAACTGCTGTCAGTATGCATGCTGTCCAATCCAGATGAGCATAATAAAGGATAGAGACTGCCGAAACCTGCCTAGACAGAATAAGATGGTTTCTCAAAAAATGTCTTGCTTCTTAAGAGATCTGTCAGATATCATAGGTCTGTAGACAAAATCATGGATGCTCCAACTGTGCCAAAAAGCTGTGGGTGACTGTCCAGTTATCTGACTATTACATATATTTCTAATAATCTGACTATTATTAGAAGGTATATTATTAGATATACCTTCTAAATCTTGGAAGGTACTCTCCTGTGCTTCTAACTTTCAGGTAATGTATTTTCCCTCTTAGGTCCTGATTGGATTGAAGACTAGATAGTTATGGTTACTATCATCTCATATCTTAGCAAAGAGCATTCAGGTATTGAATTCATATTACTCAAGATAAACAGCCTTGAAGTAATCCCTGTACATTGCCACTTACCAATATTCTAGACATTTAGGATATACCTTATATTTGCTGTTTGTCAGTTGTAGTTGACCTTGTTTATGTTATTGCCTTTCCCTCTCCCAGATATTACCTTATAATTATTCCTATTGTATATAGTTTTATACTTAGTTTAGAATGTTCTTAATAGACAAAAGAGGGATATGTGGTGGGATTCAGGCATTATTTAGGAAAGCTTTAGTAGTTCCTGAGAATCAGGAACCCTATGGGGCATGGCCAGACTGATTGGGACCCAAGGACACCGACTACCATACCTGTTCAGGCATCATCTGTAATATGAAGTTTCTGGCCCGGCCTAGTCCTAAGGTCTGGGCCTGCCCAATGCTGCTTAGGTCCCCAAAAATGACTCATATGCTTATATTAATTAAATGCTGTTCAGCGTATGGATCAGGCATACTGCTAGCTAGCTCCTACATCTTACTTCATGCCATTTCCATTAATCTGTCCTGCCATGTGCCTATGGCTTACCTGTGTTAATTTTATATGTTGACTCTTGGGTGGCTGGATAGTGTCTCTCTGACTCCGTCCTCCTTCCCCTGTCTGTGTTCTGATTTCCCACCTACTTCTTTTTTTTTTTTACATTAGAATTCAATAAATATTTATTAAATAAATAAATATTCACAATCAATATAGATGGCACGACAAGTTACTTTTTCTAAATATGGAGGAAATGATTTAAGTTCTTTCACATTCTACTCTGAATCCATGTCTATTTTTATATATTATAAAACCTAAACTTTATTTTTCTTCCAAGATTACAAAAACATGTTGGAAAGAGGAATAGAATAAACATCTGTTTTGAGCAAGAGCCAGGTGATCACGGAGGTTCACAACTAAAATGATCATAAAGTTGAACATGTGCAAGGTCTAATACAGCGTGAAAAGATTCTGTCCATTTGTTTTAATTGCTTCCTTTACAGATCAAGTTTGTGAGCTGCCATGTCCCACCTACTTCTAAGGTGACTGCCATAGGCCAAGATAGTTACTTTTTTTCCTTTCTTTTTTTTTATTATGAATGAAGTCACATTTTCAATCTGTGTATATACTTATTGAAGGTCCCTTCCCCCTCCCACCCCCTCTAGTCACTCTCTCTTCTCCACATATCCTCATCTCCCCAGCAAGGGCAGGAGGTCCCAAGATTCCAATATTGCTCATTTTAGCATCCACTCCTGGCAGATCCACTTTCCTCACCCAACATCAAAACTGACTCAGGTATTCCCCTAGATGGAGTAGGATCCAAGGTGTCAGTCCAAGGTGTTTCAGATCTCAAGCAGTTCAGTGGTTGTGGTTTGCAGCTTGGACATGCTTGCCTTTTACTTTTTTTTCTTGTTTAGAGCCCACTAATGAGTGAGTACATCCCCTACTTATCTTTCTGGGTTTGTGAGACCTCGCTCAGGAGGATATTCTCCAAATCCTTTCATTTGCTTGCAAATTTTAGGATATCGTTTTTTCTTACGGCTGAGTACTATTCAATTGTGTAGATGTACCAGTTTGTTAATCCATTCTTCATTTGAGGGTCATCTAGGTTGTTTCCTGTTGTAAAGGTTTCCCTGGGCCCATTTGGGCCCAGAGGTTTGGACCTGGCCCGCGGCAGCTTTTACTCCCCCAAAGAAATGAATCACACACTTATATTAACTTCATACTGTTTGGCCCATGTCTCAAGCACATTACTAGCTAGCTCTTTCATATTAATTCAACCCATTTCTAGTATTCTATTTGCCATGTGGCCCAACCCATGGCTCACCTGTATTTCTTACAAGACTCTTCTTTGGGGGTTGGATGGAGACTGCCTAACTCCACCCTCCTTCTACCTGTCTGTCCTCTGATTCTCCACCCACTTCTACAGCACTCCACATATGCCAAAACAGCTCCTTTATTTACAGCATACAGAGAACATTCCACCACACTTCCTCTTTTCTGTCTAATCAAAAAGGAAGGTTTCAATTTCCATATAGCAAAATTACAACAGAACAGCTCTCAAGCACGAATTACAGTCACAATATCCAGTCTATTTGTATTCACAAAATTAAAGAGAATATTCCATTATCTACCTTATCATTGTGAGTCTAAAGTTTCATATCTAATATACCTTTTAAACTAAAAAGAACTATACCTATAATTATTAAACCTTCAACCACATCAAAGACCACAGAAGGATATAATATTATATATCCAAATAAACAGGAAGTACAAGCAACTTCCAAAGTCTAGAAAATGACAGAGATGACACCTGTCTGCCTGGACAGTCACCCAAAGTTCCTTTGTAATGTTGGGGAATCCATCTTCAGCCTATAGGCACAAAGTCTCTGGCATACCTTTCAGTGATGCAGGAAATCTGACACAGTCCATCAGTCACTTCTCCTTGTGTCCAGAAGGATGCCTGGCAATTTTTTCAGCAAAGCAGGAACCTGAAGGACCATCTTGGGTTCTTCTGCCAAAGTTCAGAGGTCACTTTCCTATGGAACCTGCATGTCCAGTTTATATAGCATACTATCAAGCAGTCAATACCAGAAGAGATTCTTGTCCGCTGGCGAACTGTTGTCACAAAATAAATTCTACGTGAAGTTTCCTCAATGCCCATCATTTTCGTGAAATACATTGGTGTTGCCAGGAGCAGACCTGTCTCACTGTCCAGAAAAGTCTAAGTTCTTAAAATATTTTAAATGCAATATTCTGCATGTCTTTGAAGTATTTGAAGACTATCTAATTGAAATATATCTTTGTATCCCTACAAAAACCTAACTAACATGACTATAACTTTGGTTATTATAGGTGACTATTAATCTGCATTTCTCAATTATACATTACAATTTTAAATGAGTTACATCAGCATCATACCTTAATCAAGAGTAAAAAATACATACAGCATAACAAAATTGACCTTAAGTTTATATCAATAAACCAAAATCCACTTATCTTTTCTAATCATTTCTATATCATATCCTCCCCCTCCTTTTTTAAAGATTGACTATGACCATTAACCATTTATAATGAAAACAAACATTAATAAGTAATATTTTGGGGAAATTGGACATAGCTTTCTTTCTTGTACTACTTCCTGCTGACAAAGGAGGTTGGCGATCTCATGGGGTCTTGAGGTTGGATCATCTCAACGGGCATCTTGGAAGCTGAAAATATTCAAGTGACCTTGGCAAATGAAACCACATTTGCCTGGAACCCATCCACAGGTTTTGATCTTCTGTGGAGACAGAAAGAGAAACTCTTTTCCCAAGCAACATATTCTTATAAACAGATTTCAAAGTCAAGATATCTTTAAAGTATATGTATTTGTTTAACTTAGCAGCCTTAGCAATCAACCATCTTTCTGCCATTAGCTCATTAAAAGTTAAAAAATTAAAAGAAAACACAATAACCATAATCCAGACTCTTTGTTTATCTGCCATCTTTATATGGCCTTCTACCTATATTTCTATTTCTCCTTTTTAAGGGCTTTCTTTACCCCCTTTTTCTTCTCTCTGAAGCCTATGCATATTTTACATACATTGTACCCCATTTAGAGGTTTTGTGAGTCTAAATCTGTTTTATTGAGAATCCTTCATCATTTTCTAACCCAAAGAGCTTTTAAAATGTCAGTATCAATTTGATTGCTGACTCCACCCCTATTGGCGGCTTCTCAATATGGTGGAGGTGCCTGCTGCATCTCTCTCGCTGCCAGCAATAAGAGTGGACTCAGAAAATACAGCTACCAGAAAAACCATTTTTAACTCTGTTTCCTTTCTGTTCAATATAAGCAGAAACCTTAAATCAATAACACTTATGCCAAGCCTTCTGTGAAACCTATGGGTTTAAGCTGTGTGCCACAGATGCGCCATTTTTAAATTTCCACCTGAACACCACGCTGTCTCTGTACCATAAATCAATTCAGATACGCAATTCAGAAAACTGCTTTTGGCTCTGTTTCAGTGATCTACAACCCTTTTTAACCTTTTTAAACTTTCTTAGGCTTTATGCTAGTGTCCAGCCCACATTGGGATGCCATCTGTTGTAAGGGTTTCCCAGGCCCATTTGGACCGAAGGTTTGGACCTGGCCCATGGCAGCTTTTGTTCCCCAAAGAAATGAATCATACACTTATATTAACTTCATACTGTTTGGCCCATGTCTCAAGCACATTACTAGCTAGCTCTTTCATATTAATTCAACCCATTTCTATTAATCTGTCTGCCATGTGGCCCAGCCCGTGGCTCACCTGTGTTTCTTACATGTCTCTTCTTCTTGGGGGTCAGATGGTGACTGGCTAACTCCACGCTCCTTTTACCTATCTATCCTCTGATTCTCCATCCACTTCTACAACGCTCCACATAGACTAAAACAGCTCCATTACATACAACATACAGAGAACATTCCACCACAGTTTCCAGGTTCTTGCTATTACCAATAATTCTGCTATGAACATAGTTGAGCTAATGCTTTTGGAGTGTGACTGTGCGTTTTTAGGGTATATGCCCAGAAGTGGTATTGCTAGATCCTTTGGGAGATTGATTCCCAGTTTTCTGAGAAACTGCCATACTGCATTCCAGAATGGCTAAACAAGCTTACACTCCCATCAACAATGAAGGAGTATTCCCCTTGCTCCACAAACCTCTCCGGCATGGGCTGTCATCTGTGTCTTTTATTTTAGCCAATCTGACAGGTGTCAGGTGATATCTCAAAGTTATTTTGATTTGCATTTCTCTGATGGCTAAAAGTGTTGAGTACTTTTTCAAGTGCCTTTCAGCCATTTGTAATTCTAAAGCTAAGAAATCCCTTTTTAGTTCGCAACACCATTTTTTGATTGGGTTATTCAAGGTTTTGGGCTCTAGATTCTTGAGCTCTTTATATATCTTAGAGATCAATCCTCTATCACTTATAGGGTTGGTGAAAAAATTTTTCCCATTCTGTAGGCTATTGTTTTCTCCTATTGACACTGTCCTTGGCTTTACAGAAACTTCTCAGTTTCAGGAGGTCACACTTACTGATTGTTGTTCTTAGTGTCTGTGCCACTGGTGTTATATTTAGGAAGTAGTCACCTGTGCCAATGCATTGGAAGGTATTTCCCACTTTCTTTTCTATCAAGTTCAGTGTGGCTGGGTTTATGTTGAGGTTTTTGATCCACTTGGATTTGAGTTTTGTGCAGGGTGACAGGCTTGGATCTATTTGCATTTTTCTACACACTACCAACCAGCTACGCCAACAACATTTGTTAAAGATACTATCTTTTTTCCATTGAATATTTTGGGCCTCTTTGTCGAAGACCAAGTGTTCATAGGTTTTTGGGTTAATACCTGGATCCTCAATTTGATTCCATTGATCCACAAGTCTGTTTCTATACCAGTACCAGGCTGTTTTTATTACTGTAGCTCTATACTATAAATTGAAGTCAGGGATGGTGATGCCTCCTGAGTTTCTTTTGCTGAGCAAAATTGTTTTGGCAATCTTGGCTTTCTTGTTATTCCAAATGAAGTTGAGTATTATTCTTTCCAGATCTGTAAAATATTGTGTTGGAATTTTGATGGGCAGTGCATTGAATCTGTAGATTGCTTTTGGTAGAATTGTCATTTTTACTATGTTGATCCTACCTATCCAGGAACATGGGAGAGCTTTCCATTTTCTAATATCCTCTTCAATTTCTTTCTTCAGTGATTTACAATTTTTGTCAAATAGATCTGTTACTTCTTTGGTTATAGTGACTCCAAGGTATTTAATACTATTTGCTGCTATTATGAAGGGTAATGTTTCCCTTATTTATTTTTCAACCCTTTTATCTTTAGTATATAGAAGGGATACTGATTTCTTTCAGTTAATCTTGTATCCTGCTACATTGCTGAAAGTGTTTATCAGCTGTAAAAGTTCCCTGGTAAAATTTTGTGGGTCACGTATGTATACAATCATATCATCAGCAAATAGAGATAGTTTCACTTCTACTTTTCCAATTTGTATCCCCTTAATCTCCTTTCATTCTCTTATTGCTTTAGCTAAAACTTTGAGAACTATATTGAATAGATAAGGGAAGAGAGGACATCCTTGTCTAGTACCTGATTTTAGTGGGATTGCTTTCAGTTTTTCTCCATTAAGTTTGATGTTGGCTATCAGCTTCTTGTGAATTTCCTTTAATATATTGAGATATTGTACCTGTATTCCTGATCCCTCCAGAGCTTTCATCATAAAGGAGTGATGGATTCTGTCAAAAGCTTTTTCAGCATCTAAGGATATGATCATGTTGTTTTTTTTCCTTTAGTTTGTTTATATGATGGATGATGCTTATGGTTTTTCTTATGTTGAACCATCTCTGCATTTCTGGGATGAAGCCTACTTGGTCATGGTGGATGATAATTTTATATATTTTGTATACAGTTTGCCAAAATTTTGTTGAAAATTTTAGCATCAATATTCATGAGGGAAATTGGTCTGTAATTCTCTTTCTTTGTTGTGTCTTTGAGTGGCTTGGGTATTAGGGTAATTATGGACTCACAAAAGGAATTTGGCAATATTCCTTCAGTTTCTACTGTGTGAAATAGTTTGAGGAGTAATGGTAGTAATTCTTCTTTGAATGTTTGGTAGAATTCTGCACTGAAACCATCTGGACCTGGGCTTTTTTGACTTGGGAGGTTTTTAATGACAGCGTCAATTTCCTTAAGGGTTATAGGTCTGTTTAGGTAATTAATATGGTCTTCATTTAATTTTGGTAAATGGTACCTGTCCAAAAAGCTGTCCATTTCATCTAGGTTTTCCATTTTCGTGGAATATAGATTTTCAAAGTGTGATCTAATAATTCTCTGGATTTCCTGGTGGTCTGTTGTTATGTCCCCCTTTTCATTTCTGATTTTGTTGATTTGAATACTCTTTGCTTTTTGATTAGTTTGAATAAGAGCTTATCTATCTTGTTGACTTTCTCAAAGAACCAACTCTTTGATTCATTGATTCTTTGCATTGTTTTTTTTTGTTTCAGTTGTATTGATTTCAGCGCTAAATTTGATTATTTCCTGCCATCTACTCCTACAATTAGAGTTTGTTTCTAATTGTTCTAAGGCTTTCAGCTGAGCTGTTAGTTCTCTAGTGTGGGATTTCTCTACGCTTTTCATATAGGCATCTAGTGCTATGAATTTTTCTCCTAAGACTGCTTTCATTGTGTCCCACAATTTGGGCATGTTGTGGATTCATTTTCAATAAATTCTAGGAAGACTTTGGTTTCTTTCTTAATTTCTTCTGTGACCCAGAGGTGGTTCAGCTGAGTGATGTTTAGTTTCCATTAGTTGATAGACTCTGCAATTTTTTAGGTTGTTGAACTCTAACTTTAGGCCCTGGTGGTCTAATATGATACAAGAGATTATTTCCATTTTTTGTATCTGTTGATATTTGCTTTATTACCAATTATGCTGTCAATTTTAGAGAAAGTTCCATGAGGAGCTGAGAAATATGTATATTCCTTTGCATTTGGGTATAAGCTTCTGTAGATATCTATTAAATCCATTTGCATCATAACCTCTTTTAGACTCCTTATTTCTCTGTTGAGTCTCTGTCTGGTTGACCTATCCAGGGGTGAAAGTGGGGTATTGAAGTCTCCCACTATTAGGGTGTGAGAATTGGTGTGGGATTTGAGTTTTAGCAGTGTTTCTTTTACATAGGTAGGTGCCCTTATATTAGGGGCATAAATATTCAGGATTGAAATCTCCTCTTGACCAATTTTTCCTGTGATGAATAAGTAATGATCATCTTGGTCCCTTTTAATTGCTTTTAGCTTAAAGTCTACTTTGTTAGATATTAGGATGGCAACTCCAGCTTGTTTCTTAGAGCCATTTGATTGGAAAATCTTTTCCAAATCCTTTACTCTGATCCTGTGTCTGTCTTTGTGGTTGAGGTGTGTTTCTTGTATGCAGCATAAGGATGGCTTCTGTTTTTTTGACCCATCTTGTTAGTGTGTGTCTTTTTATAGGTGAGTTGAGTCCATTGATATTATGGGATATTAGTGACCACTGATTGATATTTCCTGCTATTTTTGGTGGTAGCTTATATCTAATTCATTTCTTGGGCTTTTCTTCTGTGGGGATTATCAATTGTTTGTGGTTTTATGGGTGTATCTGGGATCCTTAGGTAGGAATTTTCCCTCTAATGCTTTCTGGAGGGCCAGATTGATAGATATTGTTTCAGTCTACTTTGTCATGAAATATCTTGTTTACTCCATCTATGGTGATTGATAATTTTGCTGGGTATAGTATTCCAGGTTGGCAGCCATGCTCTTTTAGTGTCTGTTTAACTTCTGACCAAGCCCTTCTTGCTTTCATCATTTCTATTGAATTGTCAGGTGTTATTCTGATGGGTCTGCCTTTATAAGTAAGTTGGCTCTTTTCTTTAGCAGCTCTTAAAATTTTTTCTTTGTTCTGTATGTTTTGTGGCTTGATTATTATGTGGCAAGTGGACTTTCTTTGGGGGTCATATCTATTTGGTGTTCTGAAAGCTTCTTGTATCTTTATAGGCATTTCCTTCTTTAAGTTAGGAAAGTCTTCTTCTATGATTTTTGTTGAATACATTATCTGTGCCTTTGAGATGGTATTCTTCTCCTTCTTCTATTCCTATTATTCCCAGGTTAGGTCTTTTCATGGTGTCCCAGATTTCCTTAATATTTTGTGTATTGGCTTTTTTGGTTTTAGTATTTTCTTTGACTGATGTATCTATTTCCACTACTGATTCTTCTACTCCAGACAGTCTCTCTTTCATCCCTTAAATTCTGTTGGTTATGCTTGTAAATATAATTCCAGCTCCTTTCTTCAGTTTTTCTATTTCCATCTTTGCCTCATTTTGTGCCTTTTTTTATTGCTTCTATTTCAGTTTTTAGTTCCTGGAATGTTTCTTTCATTTTTTGGTTTACCTTTTCTTGGTTTTCTTTCAATGGTTTGTTCATCTCTTCCAACTTTTTATTTGTATTTTCTTCTATTTCTTTAAGGTAATTTTTCCTATCTTCTTTGAAGGCTTCAATGATCTTCTTAAAGGTGTTTTTTTGTGTTGTTTCCTTCTGTTTCCTCTTTATTGCTCTGTTCAGGTCTTGTAGTTGTAGAACTACCAGTTTCTTCTGGAGTTGCCTTGTCTTTCTTTATATTATTATATGTATTTTTGCACTGGCATCTGCCCATGGCTTCAATGGTTCACAATTAGGCTGCTCCTAGTCAGTTGTGGCAAGAGGCCTGTGTGTCTGCTGTGTCCGCAAGCAAGGGGTCTGCTCCATCTCTGACTCTGCTCTGGCCAGGGTTCTGAATTTCAAAGTCCTCAGTCCTTCTCTACTGAGGCAGGTGGAGGCAGGGCCGGCCATGCACGATCCCCTCTTTTAGGTGTGGCTGGAGGAGCCTCTCACAGCCAAACCCTAGTCCTGTCTGCTAAGGAAAGTCTGGGATCAGACTCTACAGATTGACCCTGGTCCCAGAAAGCAACTTTCCAGATGGAGGATCAGGCATCAGAACCTCAGGTACTTTATTAACAAATGATATTCACATCATATAGAAAGATATCCCATATGGGTGGGTAGGACAGAAGATCATCAAGGTCTGATTCCTCACCTGGAACTAGTAAGTCCCAGACTACTCACCATGCAATGCCATGGTCCAACAGCAAAGCTTTATGAAGCCAGTCTCTGCAGGACCCTGGCTGAAACTGAGTATTATTCTTCTTGTGTGTTTGTTTTTTGAAAATCATTATCAAACATTATATAAAAAAGCAAAACATTCAGATAGATAACAAAAAAACCCATACAGTAATAAAACTTCTCTTTTCTCTAAAATACCTGAAACATAAAAAATAAAATCTAAAGCTTCTCAAGCCAGGTTAGGCTCAGCTACAGATAAAGAAAGCACAGTATTATTTTTTCTGGACTCAGACTCAAAACTTGCTAAGTTCTGGAAGGAAGATAAGTCCAAAACATAAAGTGATATGTGCTGCTTGCTGGGGGCTGTTGCTGGAAAGAAGATAAGCCAGAATTACATAAAGCACAACCCTCCTCTATCTCTACTCTGCCCTAATCATGGGCATTTCGGAGTCTCAGGTTTTCTGCCTTTATGCTGTTCATATTTCAGTATCTTACACTGAGCCAGGCATGTGGGAACAAAGCTAGCATATTGGCTATCACTTACCAAAGACCCACTAAATGAGATACCAGACTGCTGCAGGATATTTGATTACACTGTGAACACAGATTGCATTATTTACTGGGGAAAAAATGTACTTTTAGTCATAGTTTGGCTCAGCCCTAGCACACACTTTTAATCTAAGAGCTTTCTGCTTGAATATTGTAAACAGAACCAAATAAAGTCAACCATGCACCAAACAACAGAAAAAGTAACCAGCTGACAGAAAGTGAACATAGACTTATTAAGAGAAAACATAGAGTAAGAGGGAGTCGGGAAGAGTGATAGAGAGACACAGGAAGTAAAAGGGAGGGACATTCTGTGAGGAGTTTGGTTTTTGAAATGGCAGAAGGTGAAGGTAGGAAGCTTCTGGGACATCAACTGAGGTAGAAGGTCAGCTGGGTGCTTTCTCTATCTCTCTGAACTGGCAGAATTTCACCCCAGCATCTGGCTCCCAAGTCTTTAATGACAAAATCAAACTATTGAGATTTTTATTTTAAAAACAACAATCAGACTAAGCTTTCCCTACCACAGTGTCCAGATCAAAACAAACAACCTAGCAAACATTGACTCCTCTCCAAAACAGCTTGCCATGTCTTGTACATAGTGACTTCTATTTTGATGATCAGAGAAAATTTGTTGAGGAAAGGAAGTAGCAGGTCCAGCTGGACTGGGCATGGTTCAGAATCCCTGTGGTTAGGAGGATCCAAACCTCCCACCACAAAAGTCTGAGCACAGTCTTGGGCCATCTTCAAGGCTCCAGCAGCCAAGAAATAAGATGTCTTTCTCCCTTTCCTCCCCAGGGGAAGGCAGAAGTTCTGTTTTGTAGTTCCAATACAGAGTCAAAGGTCTTTTTGTTGTTGGGGGGGGTGTGACTTTTTAAGTGTTTTTGTTTTTAACATACCAACCACAGTTTTTCTGCCCTCCCCTCCTCCCATTCATCCTCAGTTTTCCCCTACCTCCATCCACTCCTCAAAGAGGATAAGGGGGTCAACAAAGTCTGGGATATCAGGTTGAGGCAGGTCCCAGCACACACACACACACACAGTATCAAGGCTAAGCCAAGTATCCCTCTATAAAGAATGGGTTCCAAAAAGCCAGTTCATGTACTAGAGATAAATCCTGGTCCACTGCCAGAGGCTTCACAAACTGCTCAAGCCACATAACTGTCATCCACATTCAGAGGACCTAGTCCAGTCCCATGCAGGTTTCCCAGCTGTCAGTCTAGAGTCAGTGAGATACCAGTAACTTGGGTTAGCTGTCTCTTTGGTTTCCCCATTATGATCTTGCCCTCTTTAGAGAGACAAAGACGGGCTGGAGAGATGGCTCAGCAGTTAAAGGCTAGGCTCACAACCATATAAGAGAGACAAAGACTTCATATGGCATTTTGGCTTCAGAACACAGAGAAATTTGTCTCCAAGCTAGATAGTTTCCACAGTGCAAGAAGGTGCTGTATAGACTGCTAGGGGAAGAAAAGACAGCAATGGTCTTATCCTGTATTGAGTGCTGCATTTCTATAATATTAACCTGACAGGCAAGATCTGTCCACAGGTACAACAGTGGCATAACTGTTCCGGGGTAACCATTTCTGAGTGAATGTGAGACTTACTCTGCAGGAGAGAATTTAATACCTGGTACTGTCAATATGGTTAAAATATCATGGGTGGAGAAGTCATTAGCCCTAGAGTAGAACCTACTATTGTTATTTTTCTAAATGGCTGTGTTACCTCCTAAATATTTATGTTCATACCTATATAGGCTACTCTTAGCCTTGGTCAGAGAAGTTTTTTGTTGTTGTTGTTGTTGTTGTTCAGTAGGCAACAATCAATGCAAATATATGTAGCTGATATGTGTACCCTGCCAAAGTGCTGAGACTAAGAGAGTAGGCATTTAGCTTTAAATTGGACATCAAGTTCCTACCATTACCATGACTCAGAGAATATTAAGTAAGAGCAAGCAGAAGGAATGTAAGAATCAGAGGATGGAGCGAGCTCTGTGAAATGCTATCTGCTGGGTATTGCCCTGTTATCACATTCACAAACTCATAGTTGCTATGTTTACTGCATAAGACCTGTATAACATCAAGCCAGCCAAAATTCAGGCAGAGATGGGAAGTTTTTTCTACTCCTGATAATGAGATACTGGCTGGTGACAGCTCTCAAAATAGGAACACTCATCCTTTTTTGAAGGTGTGGCCACTTGTGGGTTTCCCATTCTCTGGTGAGTGGCCATACATCCATGCACTCATAGGAAGCACTAATGAGGCAAAATGAAGATAGGAAGCTGGTCGGGAGTGTATTTAGAGGGATATGGGGAGATGCTGAAGACAAAAGAAATAAAGAAAATATAATCATATTTTACTAAGTACATGTATAAATTTTTCAAAAATTAAGAAAAATATTTTAATAGTTTCCTATGCACAGCCCTAAGAATCACACTGACCACATCTAATTTGTGGAAGAATTTTATCATATTTCTGGTATGAATTCCTAGGAAGACTGCAGAAGAACTGGCTTCCTACAACAGACAAGGTGTGAACATTCCTATGCTTATGTTAGTTTAGTGAACTTGGAAATGTGGCTACAAGTGCAGTGCAGTTAGCATCCAATAAATAAAGGATGAATGGACTCCACTTTACACTTGATAGTCAGATTTTTTTGACTATGGATGTGAACTCTTCAAGAGAAGTGAATGCTCCAATCTTGGAAACATTCAAACAGAGAAAAGAAAGCTGATGCCAAACAGGTGAACCACTGATATGCTGTTGCAGTTCTATAAATGTGACTGTCTGTGACTTACCCAAGATTATAAGGTTAGAAAATGGCAGAGTTAGCATTAGGATCAAGGTCCCCAATAACTATTCCAGTTCCATAGTGCTTTGGCAGCAGGGAATAGACTCCTGCCAAGACACAGGCAATTCAAAAGAAGGAACAATTCTTCACAGCTAGCGCTTTGCAGCAGGCCAGGCTTGCTTCCTGCTCAACACCATCGCAAGCTATCCCACTCCACAGACTTGAATCACTAATATTAATGGTGGGACACTGCTACTTTCTATGCCAGAAATACAGCAAATCATTGTAAGCTGACGAAGGGATGGAAACTGGTCAGTATTGGGCTAATAAGCCAGTACTTACTCCCAGCCCAGACTGCTAGATAGATTAGCAGTGGGACTGGCAAGAGCTTTGATAGAAGTAACTGAAATGCTGGTACAACACTGTTTCTGAAACAAAAGACCTGCCTAGCATTGCCTACCCAATATTAAGGCAGCAGTCTCCCACCCTTTAAAGCCAGCCACAGGTACTTGAATCGGCACATCACTCTTGGATGTGTATAGTAATGAGCTGTTGCTGGGGCCACCTTCCTAGCTCTCTGTTTCAACAATGGCTTAGCAAGAAGAGATTTGATCATTCCTGGCAGGTCTGTGCTCCAAGTAAGGATGAAATGACAAGTAGGTGCATTGGCAGCAAAGATTCCCAGGTGGGTTTGCTTTTGTTGATAATGCTCAGTCAAATCCCTTGATAAAAAACCTCTTCTCCTTTTAACCACTCAGGAAACAGCACCTTTAAAATTAGGGAAGCTCATCAGAGCAAAAGTTAGAGGGGATCTCTACTCCACGCTCTACTTGAAATAATGCCTATCAACTAGAGAATAGCACTGCAAAGAGCCCTAAAGGAGAGCTTATGAACGTGCAGATGAGCATCCATCCAGCAATGACTGTATATCAGGGACCAGTCTGGAATGGTCCTAGGACAATGGAGGTGGAGGCAGACAATGAATGTAATAACTAGCTAATTTAGAGACCCTTCACAAAGAAACCAGAAGTCCCTGGGGTCTACATAAGCTGGAGAGATTGCAAATGAATGGGGTTGGAATAGGCAGACATCCAGAGACAATATTAATATGGCCATATATAACCAAACAGGATATGTATGAAGCCCTGAGTATAATAATAGGGCCTCATCACTGACGAGAGACACTCAGATCCAACAAGAAATTAAAATGTAGAGGGGAAACTAAAGCAGACACCCAGATACAGCAACTCAATGTACAGTGTGTTTCTAGGCACAGTGATGTCCTGACTTCATTTCTGTTGTGGTGATGCAAAACGCTGACAAAAAGCAGAAGATGAAGGGCTTATTTGACTTACAGCTTCAGGTTCTAACCCATCACTGGAGGAAAACTAGGGAAAGAACTTCAAACAGCTAATCACATTACATCCAAAGTCAAAAGGAAAGAGAAAAAATGCATTCATAGCCGCTTCCCTGCTTGCTTGCCTGAGTTCAGATCATTCTCTCCACTCTTAAACAGATCAGAATCCCCTGCCTTGGGAATGGTGTCAGTCACTGTGAGCTGGGTCATCTCATATCAATTAACTTAAGGACAGTTCCCCATAGACATGCCCACAGACCAACCTGATGTAAACAGTCCTTCCTCAAGGACCTCTTTGGGTGATTCTAGATTACATCAGTTTTGGCAACTGAGGCTAACCATCAGAAGCACCTTATCTCTGACTTCCCACCTCCCTTCACAATCACAGGGAACCACAATACAGATGCCCACTATTGATGCATTTTCACTGCTTATTTTTAAGCTTCAGATAAATGTAATTGCCTACTATTAATAAAGTCTCCTGCACCTGACTTGTATTGTGTGTGTGAATGTGGGCATGCCATACCCCTGTCTGGAGGTCAGAGAACCACCTGAGATATTGGTCCTTACCTTGTGGCCTTGCTTCAGATGTGATTCCCTTCACTGCTACTTACACCAGACTAGCTAACCTACGAGCTACTGGATATTCTCCTGTCTCCAAGTGTGTTTGAATTGTAGACACTTGTCATACTGCATCCAGCTTTCTGTGGAGTTCTGGGAATCTGAACTTAGGATGTGAGGTTTGTATGGCAAGCACTTCTACCTGCTGAGCCATATCTCCAGCACCTTGGATTTTATTTCTTAAATTCAATATAACATTAGAATCCCTCTTGGAGTTACACGTCACAATAAACCATTCTGTAGACTTCACTATTCCATTTTTATAGCTGAATTAAATTCTATTGTGTATAGATGCCATATTTTCTCTATCCAGTCACTGCTGATATACATCTAGACTGATTCTATGTCCTGACTACTGTAAACAGAACAGCAATAAATATGGATGTGCAAGTGTCTGTGTGGTCTGTTGACTTAGATACCTTGGTGCTGTGGGATTATGCTCTTGTACACTATAATTATTTGTCATTTTAAATATTGGTTTAACAAATGCTGATTGGCCAGAAGCTAGAAAAGAAGTAAAGGCAGGGCAATCAGAGTAGGAGAATTCTGGGAAGTAGGAGAGAGAGGGCAGAAGCCAGGCTGACACAGATAAAGCAAGACAAGAATGTTGCAATGAGAAAGGTACCAAGCTACATGGCTAAGCAACACCTTGGCCCAAGAGTCCTATAGTGGCTCATATATTAAGTTCTATTTCAGCTTTATAAGGAACCTCCACCTTGATTTTCACAGTAATTGCACCAGTTTTCATTCCCATCAGCAGGGTTTTTTTTTCCTCACATGCTTGCCAGTGTTCATTGTCATTGGTCTTCTTGGACAGTACAATTCTGACTCGATTGTGCATTAGTATAAAAAAGCCTTCCATCATATTCAGTTGCTTCTTCTCTAGTGTTTGGGCTAGAAAATAAAGGTTTGGGAGAGTTGTTTTTTGTTTTGTTTTGTTTTCTGAAGCCTTTTTGGTCTATGATGCTGTCATTTCTAGATTGCCAGCTTCTTCAGCTCCAATTGTGGAGTGTCAAAGGCTAAAAGAAAACCCAATAAATTGTCCAGTGAGCCATTTCTTGGGTTTCAAAGTCTCCAGGTTATTGGTCACCATCTCTTCACTCTTCGGCCTCCCAATGTTAATACAAATATGAAATAGAGAGAAAATATGTATAAATTCATCTTCTCAATAGGAGCAGCCTAGGGAGGTGGGCATTTTCTTTTTAAAAATTTTGTTTATTTATTTTGATGTGTATGACTATTTCCCTGTGTGTATATCTATGTATCTCATGTGTTCCTGGTGCCCTTAGAAATCAGAAGAGGAAATTGGGTTCCCAGAGACTAGAGTTACAGAGTTATGAACTTCCATGGAGGTGTTGGGAATAGTGCTCTTAACCACTGAGCTATCCTTACAGCCATTTAGGCAGGCTTTTCTAATTATTTCTTGTGATAGGGTACGAGTATGTGCATATGATGTGTGTGTGAGGGTGGTTCGCTTATACCACAGCACAAATATGGAAGTCAGAGACAACTTTGAGAAGTTGGTTTTCTACTTTCACTAATAGGTTTGAGAGATCAAACTTTCACAGTAAGCACTTTGACCTGCTGAACCAACTCGCTGCTCCTATATTCAGTTTTTAAGAAGTGTTACTATTTTCCCAGTCAGGAAAGAACAAGTTACAGGGCCATCAGTCTTCTCCTTTCCCAGAACTGAAGATCCATGGAGCTGGAGACCACCCAGATGTTAGGGAGGTTAAGATCTGAAGCCCCGCCTCATGGGTAGGAAGGAGCTGGGGTAGATCTTGCTCTCTTGAGACTCAAAGTACATGTTTGACACTCATGTCCACTAGCTACTCTCCCAGCCAATAGGAGCCCTGCCAAGGGCACCCTCTACATGAACTTCAACTTCAACCTGTTTTCCTAAGCCTTCACTCCCCCAGGTTTGTAGCCCTTCCTTTAAGGGCAGGCTTTCTTTCTGGAACCTACAGTTATCAGTTCTTTTTGAACTAATTGGCAGTCACAGTCCTGGTTCATAGTCTGAACACAAACTCTGACTCCAATAGTGCCTTGATCTCAAGTCTTAAACTTGAATGGTTCCCAAAAAACATAGGGATGCTTGGATGCTATCAGCATGTGTGTCCTGAACTCATCACACCTGCCTCATCCTTCCCACTCAAACCAGCCCAGTCTCTTCTACACTCATCTGCTTTGAAACAAACACATACAGACTTTCATTATTCATCTTCTAAAACTTTGAAGGAGTACTTTTTATTTCTCTGAGCCTTAGTTTCCTAGTCTGTGAAATGGAACAAATGTGCTTTCCTCAGATATCTGTCAGAATGATTAATTGATAGACCATATAGACAGCCTCACCAAGACTTATATAGAAATTAAAATGCTTAGCTTCACTAATAATCAGGATATACAAATTAATGAGCCAATGATATATCAATCTAGAAAATAACAAAATAGTTGTCAGTATTGATTTTAGGAAAGATTTTCTCCTACATTGTAGTAGAGATATATGATAGTAAAGTGGTTTTATGAGAATTTGGTAGTATCTGCTAGAAAATGTATGTACAAGCTCATTGATCTAGTGATTTTAATTACAGAAATCTATCTTCCAAAAAAAATAATTGCACACGTGCAAAAAAGGGCTGACTGTACAAGACGCTGATTGCAGCATTGTTCAAAATAGTGAAAAATAGAAAGAACCTAAATGGTCGTCAATAGAGACAGCTAAACAGACTGTGTTGTATTCATATGAAGAGAAGCTATGCAGCAATGAAAAGAATGTGAGCAATCTGTGCACATGACCACAAATAGATGTCCATGACCCTCTAGAAGGGAGAAATCAAGTCAAAGAGTGATAGTCATGGTCGGATACTATATTATATGTTTAATCTCACTCCTCCCCTGCCTTTGTCTCCCATCCCTCCATCTCATAGAAAAGCAGAAAAGAATAAGTACCAGAGGCGAGGAGAGGCAGTCTGGGATGAGCATGAGAAACTAGACTACACCTGAACCCAATTCGTACTGTTTTATTTTTATGTTTTATTTTTTCTAAGGGGAGTTTAGTGGTGTGTGATTCAAAATGAATAAATAGCGCTGATGTTAGTTTCTCAATTTGACAGATAGACCACAGTAACACGAGTTGTTAACAATTATAGAAAATTGGGTGACAAGTATATAGGAATTCTCTCTACTCCATTTGCAACTTTTCTGTAAATCTAAAATTATTGCAAAATAAAAGGGGTTGTTGTAAAATGGAGAAGACAACGGAAATACAGAACAAGAAAGAATTTATTACTATTATTATTAGAGTCTCTGTTGTTTTCCTGCTGCTGTGATAAAGGCTCACAGTTCAAAGTGCAGTCCATCACTGCAGGGAAGTCAAGGCAGAGGTCACATGACACCCACAGTCAAGAAAGAGAGGATGAATACAAACTAGTGCTAAGCTCACTTTCCCCAATAATACAATTCAGAAAGTCAGGCTTAGGGAATGGTCCCACCCACAGTGGAAGGATCTTCCCGCTTCAATTAATGGAGTCCTGATAGTCACCCACAGACATGCAAAGCCCATCCTTCAGGTGTTTCTAGATTCTGTTGATAGTTGGCAATTAACTATTACAATAGATATAACAAGCTAAATTATATTCTGCCATGTGTTGATCTCCAAGATATATAGACAGGAGAGAAAAAAAAAATACATGTGGTCCCAATTACCCACAAAAAAAAATAGAGCCTATGAATATTTCCTATAATCTAAATGATTGCAAAATGGCAAGAAAGCCTATATTATAAACCAAGCAGACTTGTGTGAAGGGTCACATAGTAAACGCTTTTGACTTGAAAGCCACAAAGTACATGTCACAATGACTCATTGCTGCTACTGTAGCATGAAAGCAGTCTTAGACAGCATACAACTGACCAGGTGTGACTAAAGTTCAAATAAAACTTTATTTACAGAAATAGTCTCCAGGAGGCCTAGAGAGATGGCTCAGAGGGTAAAGTGTGAGGACCTGAGAGCCCATGTAAAAGTTGAACTTGGTAGCATATTATCTATAACTCTATTACTCCTACATAGATCCAGCTATCAGTGACAGAAGAATCCTTGCAAGCCAGTGGGCCAGCTAGCCCAGCTTATGGCATATAGTATACGGTATACAACATATGGTATATGCTGCAGCTAACAAGGAAGCCCGGTCTCAAATAAGACAGAAGGAAGGGGCCTTGACTCCTCATGCATGCTGTAGAATTCATATACCCACCTAACAGGTTTTTCTGCAGGTCAATAATAGGTTTCTCTGCCCATGCAGGAAGCCAGATCAAGCCAAATTAAAAAGTAAAAAAACAAGTTTATTCTGAGCAAAGCAACTCCCAGGTGAACCCTCCAGCCCCCAAGACCTAGTGGGGGAAGGGACAGAAGAAAATAATCATATGGCCTAACTAGGGAGGCCTTATGACCCTGTAGTCAGGAGTGATAACGTGTCCTCCACGAGCTGGGTTTATGCCCAATTATAAAACTTCAGGTGGGGTCTTGGGCTACTGGCAAATTCAGGGGAGGCGCTGCCACGGGTGCCAAGAATTCGAAACTGGGCTTTTGGACAGTTTTTCTATGTTGGAGATTCTGAGAGGGCGGGGTTTGGAGAGGCAGGAACCGGGCTTTGTCAGGGGCAAGCTGTGGAACACCACTAATAACTGAGGACAGATTTGTGACCCATAGTTTTCCAATTAATGTTAGAACAAAAAGTGAACTGTTTTCTGCTAGAAATAATTTACCCCCAAAAAAAATTATGTCTATGAAAAACAGCATTAATAAGCAATGATCTTACGCAATACCTGGTGCAGAGCTGTGTTTAATGGCGTTTTCTTCCTATCCCTCTGCTCACCACGCCTGAAATCCCAGCACGCCTGCATGGTTAACCTGCCAGGTTGTGACAATTACCGTTCCACGCGACCCAGGGTGCCATTTTATTTTCAGAATACGAACCAGCTGCCCGTGGGGGAGAGTGAAACTACAGCAGGTGTCTGGAATTTGCCACTGAAATAAACTCTGGTGCCCTGCTTCGCTTCCAACTCCGGCAGAGGCCTCCCAGGGGGCCTCAGCCAGGTACAGGAATCTTCCAGAAATCACTGGGGCCTCTCAGGAAGAACCTCTCAGGTGTATGTTAATTAGCAAACAGGCTGAATGACAGGCTCCCGAATGATTTGCAATGGGCTTTCTCCCAGAGCTTATTAGGGGACTTATTAATGGTACAACAGTACATTACAGTTTTGAAATCCTGATCTAAGCAGAAAATTAAAATGATTTGCTAAATGACCTAATAAAATTAAATAAAATATGGTGAAATAAATGAAGTCATGAGAGATCACTTTGCAGAATTTGGCTTTAAAAAATACCTGACTGCTGTCACTGAGAGGCAGTAGTGTGCTCTTTGTCCACGCTTTGATGGGCCTCTCTGATGACTCAGACTCACCAGTGTCACCTGGAGAATGGCAAGAACGGCCAAACTGTGCACCAGCATGGGACTGATAACTGGAGTCCACTTTCCAGGTTTAAATGCCAGAGTCACCTGCACCTCCCACAAGTATACAGGTGCTGGTCCCCTTGTTCAGACCTCCCCATCCTCCGTTAATCCCACTACTTCAAACACTATCCACGTGATTGTTGTCTCCTAACTACCTACTCAACAGTCTCCACAATGTCTACCTAAGCATTCCTTATGAATTGCAAGTCAGATTTTGTCACACTCCTTTAGAAAATGTTCAGAAGCACCCCAATGCTCACAGACCTAAATTCCATACAAATAATTCTCATATTGTATGCTGGGGCATTGTCAGAAATGCAAATTTCCAGGCCCCATCCACTCCTCCTAAGCCTGAAGCCCTGTGGGTGGAAACCAGACACCAGTCTTCACAGCCTTCCTAGGCAGTGATTCCCATGCAGGCTCACATTTAGCAGCCTTTGCCTAGTGTAGAAGAAATGGTTCAGCCTGACCTTATTTGCCTTAATTGATGGGAGTTGCCTGAGTTCCCACCAACCTTCAACAACATGGCTTTTTGACTTTTTTAAACAAACCGAGAACCTGTACCTGGCTGCTCTTTCTGCCCAGACACATCCCTCTTGCTTGGTAAGTACCAAGGCCTTCAACACTCCAACATAACAGCATCCTTTAATGTTCCCATTTGAAGGATCTACTTCATGTATAACCACCTGTGAGGGTTAATGTTGACTGCCAATTTGACAGGATCTAGGACCTCCTAGATGACAAGTCTCTAGGGAATTATCTAGATCAGGTTAATTGAGATGGAAAGACCCAATCTAACTTTCAGAACAAATAGAAAGAAGAAGGGACTTGGGTACCAGCTTTGCTTTTCTTCTACTTCCTGACCCTGGATGCAATGTGACCAATGTGACCAGTTGTCTCAAGCTTCTGCCGTATGCCTTCTCTGTCATGAGGAAGGGTATCCTTGAACTGTGAGCCAAAAAGACTCCCTTTTCTTTTTAAACTTGCTTCTTGTCAGACATGTGTCATAGCTACCGGACAAATAACTGAAGTGGCATACAGTCTCAGACCTAGCTCTCCAGCCACTCTGAGAATACCTTTCCCTACGAAGTCTTGGAAGTAAATTTTTTTCCTTATCAGAACTCACTTCGCTTCCTGTGTTTCTCTTGTTGTCTGTTTAGACTGGATTCCCCGTCACCTGAGAGTCTGAGGCCAAAATGACATCTTTCCATGACCAAAACTGGTCAAGTTTTAAGTTAGTGCTGAAAAACACTTGCATATCAATGAATTGTATCAAAATGGATGTGTGGAGTAAATTGCTAAAACTAATGCAATTTGTAGGCTCATTTAATTGCATATGCTTCCAAAAAAACAAAGCTATTCAAAGGATCCCCATCCTCCACCCACCCCCATCCATGGAATGGTAATACTTTGACTCTGTACCTTGCATATAAATGATCAAACTGGCATGAGTTTTTAGCATAAGCTAACAGTTCACTTAGCTGGAAAAGATGTGAGAACAGAGGTATTGCCAACAAGCCTAGGCAGAGTTTACAGCAGCCAGCAGAGGCCCAGATGTTCAGCAACCACCCCTTCTGGGCATGTGAGGCCCAGGTGATGTATGTATCAACATAGGACATATCTGAAGCCATTCAGTTTAACAAGAATCAAAATCAACTCTAGCAGGCAGCATCTAAGGCCACTTAACTCATCTCATTTGGAAATTAATACCTTTCCAGGGGACACAGGCATGACAAACCTCAAAGTCTTTGAAACAATAGCAGCACAGACTTAAAGGCTCTGAGAGATATTTATATTTAGTCTTTCCTTTTGCTAAAATCAGGAGCTTTGTAAATTCCTATTGAAAATGTAGACAGGAGGACGCATTGAATGCCTTCTGATTACTCCTTGGCTCCCTTCATGATAATTTCTTAAATTCAGAGGAAACAAAGGAGAATGAGCAGTCTTCATTCACCTAGAGCCTTTGTGTGTGTGTGTGTGTGTGTGTGTGTGTGTGTGTGTGTGTGTGTATGCATTGTGTATCAGGCACTGTGAGTGAAAGGAGATCCTCTCATCTGTGTGAGGTTTGTGATCTAGTGTAAAGGTCAAGCCTCAGACTATAAGGCACACCTGATCTGTCACCATGGGCAGTGGAGGGAGGAAATACAACCCACAGCTAACAGCATTTTTTATACTTTTAAATTATTGGGGGAAAATAATTAAAGGAAGAATTTCTGATACATTAAGATTATATAAAATTAACTTTTCAGGGTCCATAAATAAAGTTTTGTTGGAAAACAGCCATGCTTATTCACAAACACACACACACACACACACACACACACACACACACACACACCTTGGCTGCTTTTACATAGTTACAGAGTTGAGCATCTATAACGAAGGCCATATAGATGGCAGTGACTGAAGCCATAACTGTCTGGTCCCTTATAGAAAGTTTCCCACCCCTGGGATGTTAGTAAGTAGGAGAGGATGTAAAGGGCGTGGCTGATCCTCACTATGAAAGAGCCTTTTTCAAACTAACCAGCAGATAGGCAGGGCAACATGCTTACCTTTCAGCCAAAGCATTGCTGACTGTTGCTTCATAGCCTGACCCTGCCTTTCCCATTGAAACCCATACCTTTCTTGCTCCTCTGCTAATCAACAGTCAACCTCCATTTTCTCCATCGCAGCAGATCCCTTGACCTCCCATACCTACCAAGGACCATATGTTTTGATCAAGATCCACATAATCAAAGGACACTTTGGATACTTTCAGAGAGCTTTCATTTACCCATTATCTTTGAGGGTCTACAACATTGGTAATGATGCCATTTAGCATTTAATTGCTAAGTGTTCTATCTTTTTAAAAGTTCATTCTGGCTTTTTTTGTTTTTGTTTTTGTTTTTCTTATGGTAGAATGTACAGTTTCCTGGTTTTTTGTTTGGTTGGTTGGTTTTTAGCCATATATATATGAGGAAGAGCAATGACTGAGATAGGATATCATGCTAAGTAGGAAAAATTCAATTCATGATGCATCCCTGTCATCTAATAGCACTTTCCCAACCTCCCCTATGTTGGTTCTGTAGCTCTGAAATGGAAGTGACCACTCCTATTTCACCGGTGTGTGTAAGGATGTCTTAGCTTCTCTTCCTAACAAAAGCAACTCAGAGAAAGGGTTTATTTCTGCTCCCAGTTTAAAGGTACAGTCTATCATGTCACTGAACAACCACAGCCGGAGCCATTGCAGCCATAGTCAGGAAGCAAAGAGCGGTATGCTGCTGCTCACTTCCCTTTTTCCATTTACTCAGTCCAGGATCCACCCAGGCAATGAAATGGTGCAATAGATACACATGCCAAGAGGGTCTTCCTTCCTCAGTTAACCTAACTGAAGAAATCCCAGAGGTATAATAGTACACACCTTTAATCTCAGCACTTGGGAGGCAGAGGTAGTCAGATCTCTGTGAGTTCAAGGCCAGCCTGGTATATATAGTGAGTTCAGGGACAGCCAGGGCTACTTAGCAAAAATTCTTCACCTGCAGGCCAAGAGGCTTTTTTCCTAGATGATTCGAGGTCCTGTCAATCTGACCAAAAGAAAAAAAAAAATACAAACCATCACAAAGGATTTCATAAGGATCAAGGACTCTCAGTCTGAAAGGCTAATAGTCAAAGCAAACTCAGCTTGGTTGTGTCCTGGATATTCTGGCTTAGTTGTGCTAGGTGAGGCCTGAGAGTTTGCCTTTGCTGTCTGAGATGGCATAATAAACTACATACAAGCATGTGCTGTGATTCCCTTATAAAGAAAAGGTGATGGTGGTAATGACAGTGACAATAGTGAGGACACGTAGGAGTGGTGATATAATGTCCCTAGAACTTAAATTTTATATCACGTGTAAGTTTTTCTATTTCAAATTCATTCAGACCCTGGAAAGAGGGGATGCTTTCTGCAAGACCACATGAGAAAAATGAAATGAGTGTGCTTAATTCTGTCACACGAGTCAGAAACAATTTTACTAGCAGGAAATATGACTATATTATGTGCATGCAGGTTTCTGCATCTCAGAAAAAATAACAATACATAAAACACTTCTTTAAAAATTCACATTTTTAAGTTTCCCATTAATATTTATTGTTCTCTCATTTGGGGCTGAGTTTAAAGATGATTTATGGGGGAAAACGTTAGAAGAAAGAAAGTTGCATCTTGGGATCTTTATATTATTGATGGGCAAAGAAAAGGCCACTGTGGTGTCCTTCAGTGTTCCCTGAGAACAAGGTGTGGGGGGGCAGTGGTACAGCATAGCTGTTAGTGTTACCAGATGAACTCTGTGACACAGGCATTTGGGTAGGGCAGGTCATGGGGGGCAGTGTATGTGTGTAAGAGAGAGGCAGAGACACATAGACACACACACACACACACACACACACACACACAGAGTGAGAGGCAGGAATAACTGTGTGTGTTCCTGTGTACATGGCTGAGAGGTCAGAGGCAGATATCAGGTACTACCCTTTATCGCTCATCACCTTATTTTTGACACAAATTCTTTTGCTGAACCTAGAACAACTCAAGGATTTATTAAAACAAACATAAAGGGTACTGCTTGTACTTAATGATTTCTCTTTATCGCTCCATCTCTCTTTTGTGTGGCTGTAATGGAATACCCGAGACTGAGGATATAGGGATGTAGTGAATTTAAAAAAAAAAAAATGTTTCTTTGCCTCACAATCTTTGACACTGACAGTTCAAACAATCCACATACCTCTATCACACTGGGTCTCCAGCTGTGTCGTGGTATTAATGGTAACATTATATGGAGACGCCATGCATCATAGAGATCATGTAGCCAGAGAGGAGGCAAGAGAAGATGTCAAAAAGGCCAGATCAGTTTGTGACAACTTTGCCCTTTCAAAAACCAAGCCAGGATGTAAGGAACCTCTCTATGGAAAGGAACCAATGCCTGACACTGCTTAGGAGACAAAGAACATGAGACTAGATAAGCCATGGGACTACAAGAAAACCAAATACTACCAATCCACTAAAGGAACATAGAAATAAATGACTCCTGACTATATTCTGCTATATTCATAGATCAGTGTCTCCATCAGAAGCTTCCTCTGACAGTAGATGGAAATAAGTACAGGCACTCACAAACTGGGCAACGTGCAGAGGATGAGAAACCTTGAAACATCCAGTCCTAAACAGGATGTCTCCATCAAATCCCCTTGGGGCGCAGAGACCTTGGTTGGAAGAGAGGGCAGAAAGATTGTAAGAGCCCATGGAGGTGGACAAGCCCAAAGAAACAAAGCCCGCTACACACAACAGGATGATGCACATATGAAATCAGAGAGACTGTGGCAGCATGCACAGGACCTGTACAAATCTCATCCAGACAGGGTCCCAGAGCTGAGAAGGGCCCATCCCAAGCCCAGAACCTGTCTCCAACTGACAACCACTCACAAAGGAAAAATTAGT
The DNA here is from genome assembly GCA_004025045.1 of Sigmodon hispidus. NCBI lineage: Eukaryota > Metazoa > Chordata > Mammalia > Rodentia > Cricetidae > Sigmodon > Sigmodon hispidus. The sequence goes on from PVIH01012091.1 coordinate 30,528, forward strand.
TTTTTCTAACAGAGTCTCACTAGCTATATAAACACTCTTCAGGGTATACTCCATGTACAGTGGTGGATGGTCACCACAAAAACAACTCCGTGATATTGTTGGAGGGTTTTTGTCTCGTAGTGCTTTGTCTAGACTTTCCATTAGCCTTACAGTTCTTTTGCTTATATAACATAATTTCCAATTTTGTGTTTAATGGCACTTCTGTGTGTACAAGTGAGTGTGTCTGTGTATCTGTATGTGTTTCTTGTAATTTTTCCTTGGCTTTTTTTCTATTTTGTGGGGGATTGTTATTATACTGTTGTTTTTTGTTTGGATTTGGGAGGGTTGCTTGTTTGTTTTTTAGGTGCCTGTTTTCTAATGAGAGAGAAAGAAATTTGGGTGGGTGAAGAAGTATGGCATTTCTGAGAAGATTTGTGGTGGGAACTGTGATCAAAATATCTTATATAAAAAAAAGTATATTTTCAATAAAAATTAAAATTATAAAAAGAAAAAAGCCAATCTATTGTTGTTTTTAAAAAGAATTTAATCCTATCCTAAAGATCTTTCATTTTCCTTAAAAGCCTCCACCCCAGAACACTAAATCTTCATCATGGAAACCTTTAAGGGGATGAGTCAAACCCACACCATAGCATCTTCAGACACTCGGAAATCACTCAGCCCAGAATGTCATTAGTTCCCATTGGTGGAGACACTTAAACCCCCAAGCCTCTTAGTGCCTCTGTAACTTTTTCACAGGAACAGTAGTGCAATAAATACAAACACCTAACAAGTATGTTTATTAAGTAACTAAATGTTGTGGAAGAATTTTTGGACCTGTTTGGGCCAGAAGTTTGAACCTTGCCCATGGCAGCTTATATTCCCCCAAAGAAATGAATCAGACGCTTGTATTACTTCCATCTTGTCTGGCCTATGTCTAAGGCACATTACTAGCTAGTTCTTTTATTTTAATTCAACCCATTTTTAGTAATCTATCTGCCAGGTGGCCTGGTCCATGGCTCACCTAGATTCCTTACATGGTTCTTCCTCAAGGGTCAGACAGAGACTGGCTGACTCCACCTTCCTTCTACCTGTCTCTACTCTGATTCCTGCACCCACTTCTATGGTGCTCCACATAGGCCAAAACAGCTCCTTTATTTACAAAAAACAGTCCTACCACAACTAAATACAAACAATTTAGTAAGTTTTGTCTTTATGTTCTAACATAACTGAATTAATAGTTGATTTGACAAAAAAATGTGCATAATTGAAAAAAATATTTTAATTTATTCTCAAATAACTAACCACTTCTCAGCTTTTTGCTATGATCAAGTATAGAATAAAATAACTATGATCATCAATTAATCACTTGTTAATGTGTGTACCTGTTGGGTACTGCAAACTTCTCAAATCTTGCAATCAGATTGGGTAGAGGAATGCTTACTGCCTGTTCTATACTGTTTTATACTCTATACATTTTAATCACAGTAAGGTCTTGAAATCACAGCTTTTCAAAAGACTGATATCACCAAACGGGCTATAGGTTGATCTATTGTTAGAACCTGAACTGCCCTGAGTTAACATAATATCCAGAGAATGTTGTGTCTCTAAAAACATTTAAATAAATACCCTGCAACCAGGATAACTAGTTCAAGAAAAGAGGTGGGGGGGGCATGCCATACAAGAATGAGAAGCTGAATTAGGAACCCATGGAAACTCTGTGCACCTGGAACTCCAGCACTGAGATAGTGGGGAAGGAAACAGTGACTCTTGGAGCTCATTGGCTACGTTCAGTGAGAGAGCCCACAAAAACAAGAAGACACCTGACATTGACCTCTGTCTGGCCTCCTCACACATGTACATACATGGGCGCACATACCCAGATGTGCATGTCCACACACCCACCCAAATAGGTACATAACACACACACACACACAAACACACACACACATGTGTGTGCGTGCACATATACTTACACATCCCATAGCATAGATGTGCATTTGCTGTGGTACTCTGCTACACTTTGGCACATAGTTCACATGAACATGTATAACATCATCCTAAGTCTCTAGCATTTGAACTCTGATATACTCTTTGTTTAAATGGAGGGAGGGAGGGAGAATTTAGCCAGCTTGCCAAGAATTGTTCCTAGTATTGTGTTACAACCTGGGAGAAGGTTGTGAAAATCTGGATAGGGGTTACATAGAAGAACTAGTCAGTGGATGGTCTACTCCAAGTATTCTGTTTGATTTCTCATGATCTTCTATGACCCCTGCCTTCACTGAGGGCCAATAATGCCTCTTCCTCTAGCCACAGAGAAACCTGCATGGTACAGCAGCGTCCTTCCTCTGTATGTCTTTGTCTCTATAAGAAAAATCAAGCAAGATTTGCCTCTCACTCACTCTTCAGAATATCTCTTTTTCTCTAGGTCCCTTGTCTCTTCTGTTCAAAGCCAATGCCTATTACCACTTTGCAGCCAACATGGCCAGAGATGAAAGATTCTGTCCTCATTCCCCATGAAAGATTCTGTGGTCATTCCCCATGTAACAAATCACAAAGTTGCTTTACCCCACTCCTAGATGGCCTCTGCTTCCAGACTCATTGCTTCTAACTATCCAAGGCACATACAAATTTCTTCTTTATGCCTTCACTCTTCCGTTCCCCGGCAAACACTTAGCCATTTATTCATTTTTATCAGCACAAACATCGGTAACACTTCAGAATAATCAGTTTCACTATGATAGTTCATTCATTATTCATTGCAATAACCTTCAACTCAATCCACATCGATAAAGCTGAGAGAGAATAGGCTCAGCCCCCCCATTCTGAGCCAGGTGTACATACCGGGAAAGGCATGGGAAGCCCTCTACACAGAGCACAGGCAAGATGTCTAGACCCTGCCTGGGAAACCACAGCACATCTCCAGGTTCTTTCAGAAAGAGCCCCAAACCAATCAGATTACCCAGGACTCATGTCAAATCTCCTCAGAGATTTCTGCTGTTTCCATGAAGAGGAAACATTTCCCTGCAAGAAGGGGGCATTTTACCATCAGACAGCTCAAGCTAGGCTGTGCTGTTCATTAACAGATGACCAAATGCAGGTAACTTAACCTCAGTTTCTCCATCTTCAAAGAACCTAGTTTGTTTTCTACCTCTAAAATGGGTTACCCAGTAAATAAGCTGTGTGAGCTGTATAACACACAGTGCAGAGTTACCATGTTAGAGACCAACAGCCCACCCACACATGGAAGGAATCTCAGCTCACAAGCATCATGTTACTGGCTGATGGCAATCAAGAACCTGTACAAGTGGATTTTCATCCCAAACTTTTATTTTATTCAGATCATTATTTCACTTCCTGTGTCAGTACCCTAACCCTAACCCTAAACCCCTAAAAAAAATAGGGGGGAAGAGTCATAAAAGTGTTCCAGCATAGAGTTGTGAGGATTACATAGCCATCTTAAATGCATACAAAGCATTAATACCGTGTCTGGGAAGTATAAAATATACGGAGAATGCTTAGTGGAGAACTTTCAAAATCATTTCTCACTACTTGGAGTATTTTCCTACTTCAACTATATACATTGTTGTTGATAGATGTTTAGCCATGTCTCCCCTGTGCTGGGAATTACAGTGTTATGCCCACGGGTAAGAATTTCCACCAGGGAGGCTGGACACGTTGTTATGAGTGGGGATTTTATTGCTACCTACAGAGAATGAGACCCCCTGTCGATCACCTAGCTCTGCACGGGGCAGAAGGGGGTAAGAGTGTTGCCCCAACGGGCAAGAGGGGGGGTGGCTTAAGGAAAAACCTACATAATCAAGATGCAACATACCTTCCTTGATGTTCCAGTATTGGGCAAAGGGGTAGGGTGCAACAGCCATTGGAGTTCTCTGGCACGAATGAATTCATTGGCTGCTGCGGAAGTTCACTCACAGACCTGGGCCCTGCCCCCAGAATGAATCCAGGTCCTTACAAAGTCAGGCATTTCAACTACTTCCTGTCCCAAACCTCTCTTTAGCTGCAGGTGAGATCTGTTATAGTGACACCCCCCCCCAAGGATAGCAAAGCCTCACTAAAGGGTATAATGTTGTCCTTGACACGAATTTTCCCCTAGACCTAGAAGACACCTTAAGTCAGAGCATCAGAGTTTAGAGGATGCTCTGTGGGAGCTAGATACAGTACAACCCCATCCACCCATGAAAAAGATTCTCATGATCTTCTCACTGGAGACACAGACCAAAACACAGGCCCTGATAGACACATCTGTGTTCCTAGCTTCTCTCCCGGGTCACGTGAACATTTCCCCAGGGCAACCTGTCCATGCTCTATTTTCTTCTCCTTCCCTGCTTCTTCTCCTTGCCAGCATGCAGTCCCACAGATCTTGGTATTTCTCTGAACAAGGCCCAGATATACAAACAGACACTGAATAACACAAAGGACTGAACACCAGGACTGACAGATTCTCCTCTGATGTCTCTGCCCCCTACCTGTTGTTGTGAGCTCCTAGGCACCATCCTTAACCTCCCTACTTTGAACTTCCTTCTCTATAAAATGATGTTCAAAACTGAGCCTGCATCACTGAGCTGCCCTTAAAGTGAAAGAGACAAGACTCAGGAAGAAGCACATGTCCTAAACACAAGACTATTCTATGTATAGGGTTTACTAGGTAGATACCTAGTCGAGAAGGTGCTAGTTTTACCTCCCTGAGATTAAGGGTCCCTTTACTCTGATGAAAGTATCTCTTCTTAACTAAAATTTAACTTCTAACTCCTAAATGTGTATCTTGGAAGACTGGATCTTGTGAACACTCCCCCTCCCCCCACCTGCCCAGAGGGAAATCAATAAAATATAGCAGTTGTGACTGCCATATCAAATTACTCTAAAAAGGAGAGTTTTGTTTTTATTTTTTGAGACAGGCTTCATATATCCCAGCCTGGCCTCAAATGTGATATATTGGCAAAGATGTTATACACATCCATACCCATTTTAATGTGATGCTAGGGACTAACTCCAAGTCTTCTCTCATGGTAGACAAACTTTCTAACCAATTTAGCTACATCCTAATCCCAGAAAAGGGTCTTTAAGCAATGGAAAATTTCCTTATGGTTATGGATGCTAAATGTCCAAGATCAATGTACCAACAAGGTTGATTTCTTCTGGGGCATCTCTCTTGGCTTACAGACAAACAGGCTTTAACATGGTAAATTTATCAGCTTGATTAGTCTAAGGATGCTCACATTACTAGTAAGATATGATTGATGAGTATGTCTGTAAGAGTATTTCTGGAAAAGACCCTCAGTTGAATGGGTAGATTGAGTAAAGAAGACCCACCTCACAAGATGAGTGGAAGTCATTCAGCCTATTAATGGCCTGAATAAAAATTGTAGAAGAAAGCTAAATTCATATTCGTTCATTCTCCCCACTGCTTAAAGAGAGAACTCCATCTTCTGCCCTTGAGTGTTGGGGCTCCAGGCTCTCAAGTCACTAAGCTTGGGCAGATTATACCACTAAGTTTCCTTGGCCTACAACTCAGGTAACAGGTAATAGGACAGCCTAGTACTCTTACTCCTATGAACCAGTTCATATAATAATTCTCTCTATGCACCTATTATCAATATCTCCTGCTGAATATGTTCCTCTGAGAAGGCCTAACTGGTAGAGCCATCTTTTCCCCATGTTCTCACCTCATCTTCCTTCTGTAAATGTCTGTGTCCAGGGACACTGGTCCTATTGGCCTCCAGTCCACCTTTAATACTGGACCTGACCTTAATAACTGTTTTAACACCCATACCTTAAAGTCCATTGTTAAATGTAAATTATGGGAGTTAAGATTTCAACATAGAAATTTTGTATACAGGACACAAATCAACTATAACAATGGGTAAGACTTTAAAGGTGAGAATCCACAGAGATCACAACTCTATGCTGAACCAGAGAGCTGCTGGCATGCCTGGGTCTATTACGTGAATATGCTTCATGTTCATCCTGCCTCAGGGATCTCACTCCCATCCTGCCACCCAGTGAGGCCCTTCCTGTCAGAATCCCTATCTCATCCCTCACCTAGGCAGCCTGTGCTCTCATCAGAAACAGTGTGAGAAATGCCTGAAGATCACCACAAAAGGATGAGAGGAAATTGTCACCAGACAGCATCCCTCAGGGAAGAGTGAATGGGAGGGCAGAGAACTCAAACCCCAGAGCAACACAGGTAGGACCAGGTGACTTTAGTAGAGGAGGCATCTCTGTCACCATCCTTGCAGGGGGTGGGGGGGCCAAGTTGTTCCCACGTGAAAAAGTGGGTTATGCTGCTTCACAGAACTGGGCCTCTCAGGCCAGGGATGATGATTTCATGCTCACAGTGAGGGGCTAAAGAGTTGGACATAATTACAGCAGTGATTATAATTAGGATGACCTTTGGACAAAAAGCTGGGAAAGGGTTTTATAATAAGGTGTTGATGAGCCTGAATAAGGGATGAAGAGCTCAGAGAGAGCCTTGAGTGTGTGTGTGTTCTAGAAGACCAAGGACATTGTTTCAGTCTTCAGAGCACAGAGACAACAGCTCATCTAAGACATAGATGGAACCACAGCCTGACCTGGGTAGGTATGCTGGGGCATACAGCATCTCATCAGAGCCTTAGACCATCCAGAGTGAAGGAGAAGGAAAATATAGAGATGTGTATAAAGAGCCATAGAAACTGTGGTGCTTAACACAGTCCAGCTCAGTTTAACCCTGTAGCAATGTGTAATCTATGATTCCCATGTTACAAGCAGGAAGTCCAAGCACAGAGAGGTTAGGGCTCTTAGCCAAAGCTATGCAAGCAACATCCTCCAGGACTCTGAAGGCTGAGGCCAGAAGACAGCCATGAGTTACAAACTAGCCTGGGCTAGAGCATGACACCTGATAGCTAAAATAAAATAATAAAAAAGATCTGCTGGTATTTGAACATAGCCTGAAGGCCTAATCATAGCCTACACTACTTTCACAGACTGCAAAACAAGAATCATTTGAGAATCAAAGTTTATGAATCTAAACTCTATAAGAAGCTCACAAGGCCACCAGGGCCACAATGAGAAATCTGGAATGGGACTTCAAATTGCCAGAGATGATGGCAACCAGAAATCATCATCCAGAGAAGCCTAGAAAGAGTGAGACTATAAAAATCAGAGGGACACTATCCCAGTCTGCTCTTCTGACCCATCCACAGTGGCTTCCCCCTTGAAGTCACACACTCCCAGCCCTCTGCTTAGCCTGGCCCTAGTGTAAATAGACCTCCTACCTCTCTCCTCAGTGCAGGAATGTTATGCACATTCCAGTAAGTCTGTGGACTGTTCAACTCCAGGAGAACCCTCCCCAGTGGTTTATGCTGGACTAGTCATAAGAATAAAATTCTTTGGGATGTATGGGGTGAAAGGTAGCCCAAAGGTCCTTTTGCCAGTAATTGCAAAGATATGGTGGGGTTTTCTAAAAAGCCCATTCATTCACATATTCACTTAGTACATTTTTAAAGCCCTTACTGTTTGTCAACATATAATAGAGTCCTAAGTGACATCATTCTTGCCCCCATATAGCATTCAAGAGTAGCACCAACTGGATACTCCCCACATGGTCTTTCAGCATCTATCAGGCTAGTGGAGGGTCAAATAGGGCAAAGGTTACAATGAAGTGAGTCTTATAAGAACAGGCTATAGCACATCTTTATTTAAAGTATTTATAGACATTACCAGGATTTCAGCCATGCAGCCTGAGTACCAGCCCAGCCAGATAAATACAGCTCCCACCCCTCATCGATGGTACTTCTGACACTTTTCGCAGCAGATGGAAACTATTACATATAAATGCAGGTAATAAATGACCATATGATGCCCAACCCAATTTGTGTATTTACAAATCAACCCCTACACCTCAGACTCAGAAAATATCCTAGAATAGTTGGGCGGTGGTGGTACACACCTTTAACCCCCCTACTTGGGAGGCAGAGGCAGGTAAATCTCTGTGAGTAGGAGGCCAGTCTGGTCTACAGGATAGGCTTCAAAACTACACAGAGAAACCTTGTCTCAAAAAATTAAAAAAAAAAAAAAACATGGAATAGAGGGCAGAAAAGTTGTAAGAACAGGAGGACCACGATACCTGCTGTGAGGTAGGATCTTCTAAATAAGACATAGATGCTGCTTCCATAAAATTTCAACAATGTGGTTACCAAAATAAGACTGCATTATGATAATATAATCAATATGCCAACATGGAGAGGAGAAATTTCACAACCTCCAACACACACGCGCACACACACACACGCACACGCACACACATGTGCATACACGCACTATATGAAGAGCTACAGGAATCAATGGCTGCTGAGAAAGGGAGAACCAAGAGGTCATCAAAATCCAAGTGGTCAACTCTGAACATGCATACCTGTGTGCACTACTAAATGGAGTGAGTGTGTGTGTGTGTGTGTGTGTGTGTGTGTGTGTGTGTGTGTGTGTGTGTGTGTGAGATTAAAGAAGAGGTCATGAATTTGAAGAGGAGTCAGGGGCACATGGCAGAAGTTAGAGGTCCAAAGGGTGGACTAAGTAGTATAAACACAGTACTCATGTGGAATTTTCAAAAAGTAAAAATTTAAATAAATAATAAAATAAAATGCTATTACTGTGCACAATACATATTTGTAGTACTAACTTCCATTATTCCCAATATTCTGAGTTAGGTAGTTTTGGAGTGCTCCTTTAAGTTCTATACCTGAAGCAAGGGTCTCATTTGCTGCCCTCTACCCCAAGTTCAGAAACAGTGCCCATTCCTACAAGGAGAAAGGCCATTATCTCTATGTGAATAGACTCTCGGGAACTTTCCAGGGGAGGCAAAGCCTGGGCTAGTTCCTGAAAGGTCTTTGGGAAACGTGTATGTAGACAAGGCCAGCTTAGCACAGCAGACTGAGACGGGATAACTGACTCCTGAAATGTGGGATACATAGGAGGTGAGAGGTGGTTACTGGACAGGCAGGCAGAGGCCAATCACTTGAGGGCCCAGGGACAGACTAGCCCAGACTTGACTCTATCGGTTTCTGGGGTTTGAAGCAGGACGAGAGGGGAGGGGCTTTATTATTGAAATCAACGTAAGTAACAGATAATGATTTGTCTACTATGTGCCAGAAAGCTATAGAACATCTCTTTGGGGGAGGTCCATCTAGAAGATGAGGAGAGGAGGCACAGAGTAAATGCATTCACGAGTACCCGGTTAATCAGCAGCAGGTATAAAACTAAAATCTAGAGTACTCCACTTTGCTATTTCTTCCCCAGTTCTGTTTTAGAAAGGTGGCTTTAGTCAAAGTGTGGATTCATGGGAAGAAAAAATGAAGGGAGGACATCCTGGAAATACAGGAGAAGTCTTGTGAAGTAGGGTTTTGTTTGCTTGCTTGGTTTTTGTTTTTTGAGACAGCCTGGGCAGAAATATAGGTGATTGGAATGAGACAGGGACATCAGTGTAGGGAGTGAAGGTGTGGAATGCATACCTCAGAGACAAGGGGGAGACCTTGGATGGTAACTCAGATGGAGAAAGCGGGCTCAGAACCAGTCCTAGGTAGATGAAACTTAGCTAGGCAGAAAGAGGAGAGAGAGAGAGAGAGAGAGAGAGAGAGAGAGAGAGAGAGAGAGAGAGAGAGAGAGAGAGAGAGAGAGAGAGAGAGAGAGCCAAAAGGGTTGGCAGCAGCAAGGGCTTTAAGCTTTAAGGCAAAGTAATACTTTGCATAGAATGGGAGAGGACTGATTTGCAAATGGGTTACAAGTGTCATTGGTGTGGCCTCCTTAGGACCAACCAAAGCAGGTAGTGGGAGAAGAGCAACCTCTATTGGAATGTAGAGGACAACCATGGTTCCTGAGAAGAGCCTGTTTGTGGAGGGCATAGGAAAGATGAATGAATCCTGCAACATGAAAATGGGTATGTGAGGATTTGGTCATCTTAGGAGGACAGAGAAATGCAAATGCAAATTCTCCCTACCTTCAGCCAGATCCCCAACCAAAGTTTCTCAGCAGACTCGTGCCCTGGATGCACTGAAGATAGCCCGCTTTAAAACACACTTTACTGAGACCCTTCACTCTCTCCCTTCTCTTACCACCTCTCAGATAAATTGCTTGCATTTATAGCTTTGTAGCCAAGTCAGTCTCTGAAGAAATCTAACAAAAGCTGGAACGCTGGGACCCAGACATGAAAGCAATTTCCCCTTAGTCACAGAGTCTCTGTGTGAAAGGCCATTCTCCAAGAACCCCAGTCACCCAACACTCAGGTCAGCAGAAGCAGAAACCAAAAAAAAAAACCACAAAACGTACAGTCGAAAACTCCTGGCTTAACAATGTAGACGACATTATTCTCTTTTTTGTCTTCCTTGTAAAGGAATTAAGTATCTATCTCCCACTGAACTGAACTGCATTGTAAGGAGTCAATTTCCTCACCATGCTCAGAAGCGTGGCCATGTGACTCCCTTTGACTGGTGAAATGTGAGCAGAAGTGATACATTCTTTCATTGCTGAGCCTTGACCATGGATGGTGCCACCTTGCCCTGATTTTGTCTTTCTAGAGTGAGAATAACACAAAGTCTGGCCTTTCAATACGGATCCTCCTCCATTCTCTCTTTCCCTCTCCCTCTCCTCCTCAAAGCACAGTGAAGAACTTTGTCCAGGAGTAGCTTACGGTAGGAGTGTGGGAAACTAAGTTAAGTTTAAACCAGAAATTTGTTGACTCATTTTATTACCACAACATAACAGAAGCTGACCAGTACATTCAGCACAGATTAGCTATGTTGCCTAAAGCGGGTAACTAGGTCTGTGTGAGCCTTAGTCTCTTCCTTGATTAAAAACAGGAATGAGTAATATTATCTCCTTAATGAGACTGCAGTGACAATTATACAAGAAATCTTATTGCAGCTCCTGGCACGGAGTAAATGCCCAAGAGATGTTAGCTGATATGATTATTATGATTTTCTCTGCCCACAAAGAAATTTCTTTCAAAAGTGAGTCCTCTAGAGAAACAGATGTGGCTCTGACAAGGCTCATTCCCACCTTGTTTGTTAAAGGTTCTTCCTTTCCCATCCTAATGGCTCTGCTCAGAAGTGTTTTGCCTTGGCCACAAGGCCACAAGTAGTGCCAAGTAAGGCGCCCATGTACCGCATGCCTGAATGCAGGAAACCCATAGCAGTTAATGAATCCCCATGGAGAGGTCCAGCTTATCCCTGGTTTAATACCCTGGAAATGGCAGGGATTCATTTATCCATGAGCTACGACCTCTCCGTGTCGCCTGTGCATTACGAGTTATTTATGAGGCAATTTGCACAGATTCACACTGGCTGGCCATTATGCCGCTGTCTGGTAACCACTAGGAGGGTTACTGAACCCAGAGAAGAAATGGTACTCCCCCTGCCTCCACTTCGCCAGTGACAATAAGCTCCTGGTTTTCCTGTACTGCATGTAGCAGGTTTACTCTTAAAGGATTAAAGCACAACCCAGTGCCCAGTGGAGAGAAATCCAACCATGTCTATAGCCCAGCAACTGAATGCATCCAGGGGCTCATTATCAAAGAGAAGACTCAAAATAAATAAATAAAATGGCTGCTGGGGAAACGACCAGTTACAAAAGAATGGTTTGTTTTGTTTTTTTTTTCACATGCACTCTAGTCTGCAGTCATAGCAGGGATGTTCCTTTGATTATTGTGCTGGGAAAAATGGCAAAAATCTTTTCAAAATATTTTTCACATGGCAAAATAGAACATATACATTTTTCAATAAACGGTACCTGTTGTCATGATAATACCCTGCATCTCAGGCAATCTCTATCATCTTGGGCATTATGATCTGTTGGACAATGTAGGACCACAGCCAGCCTGCCTATGGCCTAAGCTGCTTTTGAGTCAGCCTACTGGGCATCATTATCAAACCAATCAGTTAGATCTGAAAGATGATTCAACAATCATCCACATGTCCCAAACAATCTAACGATGAAATGCCTACATACAATGCTGCTTTTGAAATACACTGTTGTCTTTGAAAAGTCAGTGTCTCCCCTATGAGACTCTTAGACTATTACAGTTATTCTGGTTACTCTCTGCAACAGAGAGTTTCTGGAGGTGGAATTACATCATGAGAATACACTCTTTGTCAGCACAGTGGCTTATAGAGCATCAATTGTATTGCAGATAGAGATAAGGGCATATTTGATAAATGTCACCTGATTTCAATAGCCTTTCCTCCACAGTTACTTCTTATCTGCCACTTTCAAAATCCCCCACTTTCTGCAAGGATTGCTCTCCAGGCCTTACTTACTTATTACTTTATTCATATCATCATTCTTAGAAAAACCTTAGTGCATGTTTCCTGTCCTCTCCCCACCAACAATATCTATGTCTGAATGTTCCCCTCACAATAAATAAGCCAAACTATTACAATATCTATAATGCATCCAGTGTTTGCCTTGGGCCTCCCTGTATTCTGTATATCTTATCTCTCTTCATCTTTAAAACCTCCCAGTAAGGTCTAAATGATTGTAAATTCCCATACAACAAACACATAACAGAAAATCATATGAAAACAAAATGAATCCCATACATCAGAAAACTACATGGATGTCTGAACGCACAACAAATCAGAGTGTAAAGTTCAAATATAGGTAGTCTGATTTTGGGGTGGGAGCTTGTAGCAAAGTCTGATGATGTCCCACCACATCTCTCCAATTACACTACTTCAGAGCACACTGAGAAACATCCACCAGTGTGGTCTCCAGCACACCAGAATGTCCAACCAACCATTGATGGACACCCCAGCTCCCTCAGGCCTCAAGGGTTACTCTGAAGTGTGTGCTTTATTCTAGTTCCTTTTCCCTGAGGTCTAATCTGAGAAAGCATTCTATGTAGACTTCCCTCCCCCACTTCCCTTACCTCGTCTCAATGTGATACCCACCAGTGTTCCCTAGAATCCAGTCCCAGATAGAACATTACTTTCTAAGATGTATTTTTGTCTCCTTCCCGGGAAACTCAAACTAAAGCACTTAACTTTTTAAAAATCATTTCTCTTCCTAGTACCGATTCTTTTTAAATTCATTGCAACTGCAAACTTCCCAGATCTCTTCAGGAATTTTGCTCCTTCTGTCTCCAACTGTCCACAAAGATAAAGGGACAGGTGGTAAAGTGAGATCCTCTGTCTACCCTTTTTTAGTCAGAGCATTGGTACCATGTTTTCTCCGGGTGACCAAAAGAAACAGAATAAACCTGGGACTGTGATCTTGGGCACTCTCTGCCTGGTGTGCAGCTTGTACTCAGTCAAATGAACCCAAACTACAAGTGATTCCCATAATTATAACTCCCAATGCTCACTTTTCCAAGACAAATAATGTGTTTTACATCGTGATGCACATGGTCAATGGCAAAATGATGGGTTTGTGACAACCACACTTGCCAGATGACACAGGGGGAGGCCAGAAAGGATGGAATAGAACACAATTGAACTGTGGGGCTTCCACCAAGGAGGGGAATTTGAAAAGTATACTGTTCCCTTTCATGAGAACCAGTCCCCTAAACACAAGTTTTCTCCCTCCCTCCATCCAGCCCTGCCAGTCACAACTCAGTTTCCTGTAGAGAAATGGAAATAAGCCTCATTCATTCAATGTGTTGCTGCTGATGATGATGATGGTGATGATGGTGGTGGTGCTGTTGATTATATGGTGCCCTTATATTTCTGATCTTCCCACCCTCACCTCCCCAGCACTGGGATTACAGGTGATTACTGCTGTGAATTTGCTTTATGCGGCACCTGGTCTTTGCAGTGTTGAACATCAAGCATAGAAATTTGTGAACTGAACGCAGGAATCTATACCTACTAGCCAAGCACTTTGCCACTTAGCTTCATCCCCATCTCTAAACAATGTTCCCGTGTTTCACATTTGTAACTATCAAGAGATGATGTTCATAAAGGACATGCCACTTAAGAAGCACTTGATGACTTTTAATAAAATCATTGTCATTGGTATTTTATTTTGTTTATCCACAAAACAGAACTGTACTACAGCTTCTCCTGTCTCCACTTTAAAGACAGACAAATCTTGGCTGAGAGAGGTTGAGATGACTTGAAAGGGGCTGTATAGTAAGAATCAGAGCTTTGGATTTGAAGTCCAGCTCACCGGATGTCAGCTCACTTCTCTTCCACTCTATCTTCCTGCAACAAGGCTCCCCCAGAGAAGGGTGACACAATGACCTTTGTCACAAGCAGAAGAGGTTTCCCATGGTCTTATGCATGTGTCACTTGCATCACTGGTTGCCAGTATGACAGAAATGTAAAGCAGAAGAGTGTGTGATATGTTATATGTTTAATAAAACCAGTCTAGAATATCAGAGAAGAAATCTACTCACAGTCAATCTAGGGGGATCAGAGAGTGGAAACTCACCATGGGGGAGTGCGGAACACCAGGCGTAATGACCTACGCCTTTAATCCCAGCAGATCTGAGTTTGAGGCCATCTTGGTTTACAGAGGGAGTTTCAGGCTCCAAGCAGGCAGTGGTGGTGCCTTGCCTTTAATCCCATAACTCCAGAGACAGAGATCTTTCTGTGTTTCAGTGAGTTCAAGGCTAACTACCAAATAGTAGTAACCCAAGCCTTTAATCTTAATCTGGATTTGATACAACTAAGCAAAGAAAGTATTTAAGTCAGGCATAGGAAGACAGAATAGGCCTTAGAAGCTACCAGGAGCAAGGCTGAGGAAGCTGGAAGGTAGCTGGGTGAGATTTGACTCCCTTTGATATTTCAGCCTTTCCCTGATATCTGACTCTGAGTTTTTTAGTACAACCGGAAATCATGCAACAGAAAAGTAAAGTCTTCTCTTGCCTCAAGCCTTCAAGTGCTCCTGATGGAGGGTTTCGATGTTGTTTCATCAGCCAAAGAAGTGCTGCCAGGCTCACCAGGAATTAGGGGAGACATTTTGCAACCAGGGGAAACTAAAAGGAAAGAAACAATAAAACAAAGGGAGCCTGCCTTGTGTCTAAGAAATATGAATGCTTGTGCACGTAGTAATTAAAATTGGTTCCGTCACCATATGCATACAGTTAAAGGGTCTGGCATTCTAGACACTGATGATACACAGAAGCTGCTCTATAAACACAATGCATTATGCAGGCTCCTGACAGAACCAAGTAATCATTTCTACTATGATTTTTGTATTCTAGTCAACTACACAAATATTTATTGAGCACCTGCTTTGTGCCCAGCACTGTGTGATAATCACAGTACAGAGATGAATAAGACAAAGGTCCCAACTACGTGGGAAAATCAATAAATAACAAACAAATAGAACACAACACAGCTTGCTTGTGCTAGCATCAGGACAGGAACACACGTAGAGGGAATTGTTTTGTGTGAGAAGCCCCTCTCCCTGCAGATCAGAGAACTGGGTCTGCAGAGAGTGGGATCACAGAAAGGGAAGTATCTCCAATAGCCAGGAATCAGAAATGTGTATTGTCTGGAAGGACAAGTCATTTGATGTAGGTGAATCACTGCCAACGTGGGGAGAACCAAGAATGTGATTTTGTCATCAGGTCCCAACTTCAGTGTTTGTACCTCCTTAAAGAAACAGTCGGGCGCTTTCCCGGAAGAGCTCAGAGGTGGGCGCAGTGTGTCCACAGCCCGTGGCTGGTGAGGCAGATGGGCTGATGTGGATGGAGGAAGCTCTTAAAGGGGAGAGCCAGAAAGCTTATAGCCCAGCTTTGATTAAAGATGACTTCCTTGTTCACTCAAGAAATCCACCTTTCTAAAAGACATGAAGAAATAGTTTCACAAAGATTAATGCTACTTCAGAAAATGAAGAATAATTTCGGAGATCAAAACATAGAAAGGGCATCTCTTCTCCAAGCCACTGAAACTGCTTCAAAAAGGAACCAAAACCTCTTGCAGGACATAGAAGCTGCAGAGAACTCTTTACAGGCCAGGCTCAAGCCACATCCACAGCCTGCAATTCGTTCTCTTGAGACTTGTTACTGGGCATCAGTAGAAGAACACTTCCCCAAATGGGAACACTTCCTTTTAGGAAAAGCACCATATCCGATTGGTGGTGAAGATCAAAAGGAGATGAAGTGATAACTTCTTCAGGTTACTCAGAAAACAAAAACAAAATCAAAAAACAACTGTTAGATAAAAATGATGTAAGTCATGGCAGGAACTTTAAGGAATAAGTGTGCTTTGTTTTGATACATTGCAATGGCAATCATTATGAGAGTCCACTGAAAAGTCTCATGTTAGACTATTGCAAGGTCGTAAATTTGCCAGGGAAAGTGTTAAATACTAATGCTAAGACAGAATGTTTGTTAAAGATGGTATTAAATCAGAAAAAAAAAAGAAACAGTCACCAAGAATTCTCTGAAAAGCTCATCATTCCATATCACATCCCCTGGTTTTTTTCCTTTTTAACACTTATCTCCTTATTGTTATATCTGTAGATCTTATTTCACAACCAAAGCATAAATTCTTCATTCTATTAGGGGCCCCATCTGTTTTCTTCACTCTTTCTCCAGGGCTTCAAATATGACCCCTAGAAAATTTCCCATTAAATATATAGGTTGCCTACACGCCCTCCTCCCCCAATAAATGGTCAACCCATGCATAGCATTCACTGCACTTGGGAGTTATTTTTATTAATTTTTTTGACAATCCCATATGTGAGTACTGTGTTTACATCATTTCAACCTCTCTCCTCCCATTCTAATTTCCCACCATCCCCATCCTCCCACCAAATTCTCTCAAATTCATGATCTCTTATTTTTAAATTATTGTTTGGATAAGAGAACCAAGAGATTATTGATTTAAAAAAAAAATAGGAGGACATGGAATTTGAAGGAAGACAGGGTTGGGGAGCACGGGGAAAGTTGGAGGGATGTACTATTTGGTGTAAATGATAAAATTACATTGTATAAGTGTGTGAAATTTTCAAAGAACTAGTGAAAAATTGCTTTTCAAATAAATAAATAAAAACAAAAGAATACACCAATAAATGGAGTGTATGTAACTTGGGTTGGTGGGAAACTTCAAACCAAGACATCCATTTTACACGCTAGCTTTATCAGAATAGGACTGACTGCTATAAAAAAGAAACCCAGTACTTACATCTTGACAGAGCAGAAATGTAGTTTTCACTCACTTAAAAGTCCAGCAGAAAAAGTCACATTCATGACTACCTTTCCTCCACATGTTCCTGAAAGAACACAGTCCTTTTGTCTTATGTCTCTACAATTGCTCAGGCTCCTAGGGGTCATTTATTTCCAGTCAGCCAGGGCAGAAAGTACATGGGAGGCACAGAAGTGAGACATCCTTGCCGCTGTCACTCACTGGGAAGAACTAGTCTCAAGACCCCATTTAGATGGATATGCAGCTAGGATATAGACCTTTGTCTGCACAGGCATCTCTCAGTAATGACATCACACTGTGGAAGAGTGAGGGAGTTTACAATGGATAAATCAGTATCTCTGCCACATAGCCCTGAGCACAGAAAGGCTAAAACCCTCCCAAGAACATGCCCCTCTCAGATGCATGAATATCCCTTTAGGGCAAAAGGTGGCCAAGCCCTTCTCCTGCTTTGCCCTAACTTAAACTAGTTTCCCAAGCACCTAGGTTAGAAGGTGACATTCCCTGACTCAAGATTATAAAGACTTTTCCTAAGAAAATCATGTAGCCATATCCAACAGGATTCTGTTCCCATGGGAATCCAGAGAAAAATGTGCCAGAATATTTCCAGGAATAGAGATAAGGAGCCAACCAGGAGCAGAAAACAGGATACAGAAGAGAAGTGGGGTGCAACATGCTGAAGAGAACCTAACAAGTTTGCTTCCAACCACAGCGTCCCTGCAATAATGACAGCAGCAACAGATGACACTGGTTTAGCACCTACTGTGGGCTAGACACTGAGCCAAGTACTTTAAAATCATTTTCTCATCCAGTTTTCAGAAAGCCCATCATGAGACTACTGGCTGTGAATGTGTGTGTGCTCACACATGCACATGTGTGTGTGTGTGTGTGTGTGTGCGCGCGCGCGCGCGTCTATGTCTATGCATGTGTGTGTGTATGTATGCATGTGACAACCTGAGGGCAACTTTGGCTGTTATTTCTCACTAGTCAACCACCTTATATTTTTAGACAGAGTCTGTCACTGACCTAGAACTCAATTAGCAGCTCCCTGTCAGCCCTGGGGATCTACCTATCTCTGCACGGGGATTATAAGCATGTGCCACCATATCCAGCTTATTTTAAATGGTTTCTGGGAATTAAACTCAGGTCCTTAAGCTTACAATGAAAGTATTTAACTGACAAAGCCATCTCCCTGGTGTCCTGCTATCCCATTTCTACAGATAAAGAAAATAAAGCTCAGAGACACTGAAAAAAATTACCCAAGGAGGACACAGCAGCCAATGACCGGTCATTGTCAGAGCTCAACCTTCTCAACAGCAGCTCTCCCTGAAAGGGTCATCTATGCCAGGTACCACACAAGTGGGAGCTACACAGAGCCCTAGATGTCAAAATCCCTTTAGCAGGGCTGTCAGCCAAGGCTGCAAAGTAGACATCATCAGAGACATGGGGAGCAAAATAGTCTTCTCTAGACTGGCCTAGAATATTGTTTCTAAGATGCCCTACACCTAAGAAGATAGAATTCTATTGATGTTCAAAATCAGTGTGCCTCTTGGGTCCTGTTGAGAACATGGAATAACTTTCAGCCACGAGGGGCACTGGGGATCATTGAAGTGTTTGTCTAACTGCCTTATCATTCCTAGTTTGAGTTAGCACATGAACATTCTCTGGTTGCCCTGTTGTAGCAAACTGCTATACTTGCAAACCAAACAGTGTAACACACTTTTGAATTGCTGCCACCCACTTATGGCAATTCAGGTCTCTTAAGCAACCAATCATTGTGACTTTGAGTGAGTTTAATTATCAGAGTACTTCAGTGCATAAATAATTATGCACACCCTGTTAGACAGGCTGACAGCTCTAATGGAATCCAGTGGATTTGTCTCATCTAATAGAAATGCCTGGAAAAGTCTCCACACTTGACACTGTATTGTCAAGGTAACTGCGAGTCATCTCAGAAAAGCTATTGATGTGGGATATCTTTGTGTGTGCCACAAATACCATTGGATAATAAAGACATTGTTTTGGCCTATGGCAGAATAGCTTAGAAGCAGGTAGGAAATCCAAGCTAGATGCAGGAGAAGAAAACAAAGTTGGGGAGATGTATTCCAGCTTCCCAAGAAGCAATACATAATGGAATGCAGGTAAGCCATGAGCCACGTGGTAAGACAGATTAATAGAAATGGGTTGAGTTAAGACGTAAGAGCTAGATGGAATCCAAATTGTATCCAGAGCAAACTCAGAGGTGACGGTACCTCAGCTCCTGGGCTGCCTGGAAAAAGAACCCCTCTCCAGGACCTGAGGTCATGCCCAGGGTCCTGATCTCAGACTCTAGGTTAGCTAACTGGCCCTAGGCTAAAACTGGGAAGATCCTTCCCCAGTGACCCTTAGCAGGAGGGACCTCCTTTGGCCAGGCTCTGCCTCCAAAGTTGAACTGCTTCTTCATAGATGGACAAACAGATGCCTCTGAAACTCAGACCCATGACCAGAGAAAAGTCAGAGACCTTGAAAACTCTGTGTTCAGAGCAGACAGGAAACATGCAAGCCATCTAACCACAACTGACTAAGAGCTGAATAAGTGTGAACAACTGAAGCAGTGGGCAGATGCCAGTGCAAGAATACATATAACAATATAAAGAACAACAAGGCAACACCAGAAGAAACTGGTGGTTCTACCACACCAAGACATGAACAGAGCAATGAAGAGGAAACAGAAGGAAACAACACCAAAAACACTTTTATGAAGATTACAGAAGATCTTCAAAGAAGATATAAAAAATTCCCTTAAAGAAATAGAAGAAAATACAAACAAAAAAATTGAAAGAGATGAACAATATATTGAAAGAAAACCAAGAAAAGGAAAACCCAAAAAATAAAAGAACCATTCCAGGAATTAAAAATTGAAATAGAAGCAATAAAAAAGGCACAAAATGAGGCAAAGGTAGAAATAGAAAATCTGAAGAAAAGAGCTGGAACTACAGATACAAGTATAACCAACAGAATCCAAGAGATGGAAGAGAGAATCTCTGAAGTAGAAGATTCAATAGCGGAAATAGATACATTAGTCAAAGAAAACACTAAAACCAAAAAAGCCATAACACAAAATGTTCAAGAAATTTGGGACACATGAAAAGACCTAACATGAGAATAATAGGAATAGAAAAAGAAGAATTGCAGCTCAAAGGCACAGATAATGTATTTAATAAAATCATAGAAGAAAACTTTCCCAACTTAAAGAAGGAAATGTCTATAAGGTTACAAGAAGCTTACAGAACACCAAATAAATTAGACCCCCCCAAAAAAAGTCTTCCCATCACATAATAATCAAGCCACAAAATATACAGAACAAAGAAAAAATTTTAAGAGCTGCAAAAGAAGAGGGCCAACTTACCTATAAAGGCAGATGCATCAAAATAACTACTGACTATTCAATAGAAACAATGAAAGCAAGAAGGTCCTGGTCAGAAGTTATACAGATACTAAAAGAGCATGGCTGCCAACACAGACTACTATACCCAGCAAAACTTTCAATCACCATGGAAAGAGTAAACAAGATATTTCATGACAAAATCAAATTTAAACAATACTTATGCGCAAATCCAGCCCTTGAGAAATATTAGAAGGAAAACTCCAACCTAAGGATCCCAGATACACTCAGGAAACCACAATCAATTGATAATCCCATGGAAGAAAAGCCCAAAGAAGGAAAATGCATATAAATCATCACCAAAAATGACATGAAATAACAATCAGTGATCATTAATATCCCTTAATATCAATGAACTCAATTCACCTATAAAAATACACACTCTAACATGATGGATACAAAAACAGAAACCATCCTTCTGCTACATACAAGAAACACACCTCAACCCCAAAGACAGACACAGGCTCAGAGTAAAGGATTGGGAAAAAAATTTTCCAATCAAATGGCCCTAAGAAACAAGCTGAGGTTGCCATCCTAATATCTAACAAAGTAGACTTCAAACTAAAGTCAATTAAAAGAGACCAGGATGGACATTACTTATTCATCTCAGGAAAAATTGTTCAAGATGATATTTTAATTCTGAATATTTATGCCCCTGATATAAAGGCACCTATGTATGTAAAAGAAACACTACTAAAGCTCAAATCCCACATCAATTCTCACATTCTAATTGTGGGAGAATTCAATATCCTACTTTTACCCTTGGGATAGGTCAACCAAACAGAGACTCAACACAGAATTAAGGGGTCTAACAGAGGTTATGATGCAAATGGATTTAATAGATATTTACAGAAACTTCCACCCAAACATAAAGGAATATACATATTTCTCAGCACCACATGGAACTTTCTCTAAAATTGACCACATAATTGGGCATAAAGCAAATATCAATAGATACAAAAAATAGAAATAATCCCTTGTATCATATCAGACCACCATGGTCTAAAGTTAGAGTTCAACAACATCAAAAACCACAGAAAGCCTACCAACTTATAAAAACTAAACATCACTCAGCTGAACCACCTCTGGGTCAAGGAAGAAATTAAGAAAGAAATCAAAGACTTCCTAGAATTTAATGAAAATTAGTCCACAATATACCCAAACTTATGGGACACAATGAAAGCACTCTTAAAAAAAAATTATAGCACTAGGTGCATATATAAGAAAAAATCTAGAGCAATCCCACACTAGAGAACAGCACAGCTGAAAACCTTAGAACAATTAGAAGCAAACTCACCTAGAAGGAGTAAACTGGCAGAAAATAATCAAACTTAGAGCTGAAATGCAAATAAAAACAACTTTGAGATACCATCTTACACCTGTCAGAATGGCTGAGATTAAAGACACAAATGACAGCCTATGCTGGAGAGGTTGTGGAGCAAGGGGAACACTCCTCCATTGTTGGTAGGAGTGTAAGCTTGTTCAGCCACTCTGGAATGCAGTATGGCAGTTTCTCAGAAAACTGGGAAACAATCTCCCCAAGGACCCAGCAATACCACCATTGGGCATATAACCTAAAGATGCACATTTTCACCCCAAAAGCATTAACTCAACTATGTTCATAGCAGCATTATTTGTAATAGCAAGAATCTGGAAACAACCTAGATGCTCCTCAACTGAAGAATGGATTAACAAACTGTGGTACATCTACACAATGGAGCACTACTCAGCAGTAAGAAAAAATGATATCCTAAAATTTGCAGGCAAATGGATGGATTTGGAGAATATCCTCCTAAGTAAGGTATCACAAACCCAGAAAGATAAGCAGGGGATGTACTCACTCATTAGTGGACTTTAAACAAAAATCAAAGTACACCCGAACTGCAAATCACAACCATTGAACAGCTTGGGATCTGAAGCACCTTGGACCTGCATCTTGGAGCCCATTTCCTCCAGAGGAACACCTAACCCAGTCTTGATGATAGGATGAGGAAATCAGATTTGCCTGGAGTGGATGCTGAATTAAGCCACCTTGGGACCTTGGGACCTCCTGCCCTTGCTGGGGAGAAGGAGATTGGGAGATGTGGGATTATGCTGGTAATGTTGGAAATATTTGTGTCCTCCCCCCCCCCCCCGCATGGTTTTAATAAAAAGCTGATTGGCCAAAGGCAAACAGGAAGTGTGGGTGGGGCTACAAGTCTAAGAAAACTCAGGAACATCTCAGAGCAGACACAGACACTAGAGACAGATGCCAAAGTCACCAGAGCTGCCAGGAGACAGAGAGAAAATGATACTCTGAAAAAAGGTACCAAGCTGCACAACTGGCAAGATGTGTTAGATTAAGAGCAAGTGCTAGCAAATTATATGCATGAGCCCTAGGTCCATCAGTGTAAAAATAATATAAGCCTGTGTATGATTATTTGAGGCAAAGCAGGGCCGAGAGTAGGACCAAACCTCTGATCCAGGCCCAGAAAGTCCAAGACAGAACCATTTACAACAGGGAGAAAAGAGAGTGACTGGGAGGGGCGGGAGGGGGAAGGGAGTTTGAACAAAGGGATACATGGATAAAAATGAGACTTTTTTTAAAACTGAATTTAAAATCAAAAAAAGTTCAAAAATAGAAAGATGTGAGAGCTAGCTGGCAATAAGCCTGAACCATAGACTGAATAGCATGTAATTAATATAAGTGTCTGAGTCATTATTTGGGGCTAAGTGGCAGTTGGTCTGTGGGCCCCAGCCTTGGGTCAGAAACTTATTACTATAAGCTATGAACTTCAAGCAAGATTTTCTTAGAAGACCTAAACCTCTTCTCTTAAAAGAATAAGGATAAGCCAGGAATAGTAGTACACATTTTTAATCCTAGGACTTGAGAGACAGAGATAGGTAGCTCTTTATGAGTTCAAGACCAGCCTGGTTTATATGTAAATTCCAGGCCAGCCAGGGCTACCTGGTGAGATATTTTAAATAAATAAATAAATAAATAAATAAATAAATAAATAAATAAACTAGGACTGTAGATTGTTTGAATATTTTTTTGCTTTTGTTTACTTATTGGGAATGGCTTGTATCATGGTGAGCTCGTGGAGGTCAGAGGACAATGTGTAGGACTCAGTTTCCTCATTTTGCCATGATAGTTCTGGTGGCTGAATCCAGTCTGTCAGATTTGTTAGCAAGTGGCATCACTCTGGCCCTAGATAATTTATTTTTAATCTTCAATCAGGCTCTGAAGAGATTAATCAGTTGATAAAGTGCTTGCCGTATAAGTACAAAGTCATAATTTCAAACACTAGAGCCCATGTTGGAAAAAAGCTAAGTGTGGTAGTGTACACTCATAATTCACAGAAATAGAAAGATCTCTGAAGCTTGTTGGTCAGACAGCTTAGACTACTTAGTGAGTTATGGGCCAGTGAGAGACTCTGTCTCAAAATATACAAAGTGGATGATCACCAAGGAATAAGAGCAGAGATCATCCTTTGGCTTTCACAGGTCACTCCTATATATGTACAATAACTCATGCACACACATGCACTTGTCCACATACATTAATAAAACACCACTCAATAAGAGAATCTGTTTTCAAAGAGCTTTCAGATATAGTACTTCATTCATCCTCAATGGCTATAGAGGATATCATGTCCCTACATAGTGGCTGGTGTTTTATCAGCATTAATTGAATGAGTGAAAATCACAAAGAAATTGAGACTTGGAAGTAACACAGTAGTCTAAATAAACTCAGTCAGTATATCATAAAGCCTGGCTCTTAATATCAGATCTGTAAACTCAGATATCAGATGGAGCAACAGGACCAAAGGGATAGACAGCACCCTTGCCAGCCAGCATCTCTGTCTCTGCTCACCATTCTTAGACTCATCAAAAGTGAACAGGTCCTAGGACCCAGTTTTCTTGAGCACTATCTTTTACCCTGGACTCTAGGGCAGGCCTATAGACCACCCAGGGACAAACTACAGCACCAGTGGATAATCAAAGGCCAAGTGCTGGAAGCATTTCTTAGGTTTCCTTTGATCAAATCCCTTCCTATAACACAAAAGGTAAGAGAATCCCCAGCTATCTGCCTTTCTATACATGAGTATCTTAACCTTTGTGTCCAAGTACACTATGGACACTTGTGAACTGCTTCTCTAAATACCACAAAGGTTGTGCATAGAATAAAGCACAATTGATAACAAGGGAACACAATGATGCTGAAACACAAACTACCCTGTAATGTGATATAGAGTGCTTCTTTGATAATGCACTAAGAAATTTCTAGCATAGGATCTAGCAACTTCCATTCTTTGCAAGTAGTCATGAGCATGAATAATGTTTGAGGAATCTGGTAATAAATACATTGTGGAAAAATTGTGGGTTTTCTTGTTGCTCACATATACTATTAATATACTATTAATAATATACTATTAATGCTTCTATAGTTTGTTTTCTTCTTTCAATAGCCAAAGGATATTGTTCATTTCAATTTGATTTTAGGTAAAATAAAAGTGCAATATTTTTCTAAGTTACAGACTCCCATAATTTTCTTGAAGACCCTTCAGTGAATCCTAAGTTAGGAACCCTGTTGAAACTCTTAGTCTTGAAGAAGAGAGGGAGATCTATTTCAGCTCCCTTGATTTGAGGACCTGTGAGCCTCATCACCCCTGGTTCCACTGTTGCAAAAAGTTTTCCTGGACCCATTTGGGCCCAAGGTTCGGACCTGGCCTGCAGGGGCTTTTGTCCCCCAAAGAAATGAATCAGACACTTATATTAACTTCATACTGTTTGGCCTATGTCTTAAGCACATTACTAGCTAGCTCTTTCATATTAATTCAACCCATTTCTTGTATCCTACTCATATACCTGCCACATGGTCCAGCCCATGGCTCACCTGTATTTTTTACATGTCTCTTCTTCGGGGGTCGGATGGAGACTGGCTAACTCCACCCTTCTCCTATCTGTGTCTCCTTTGATTCTCCACCCACTTCTACAGTGCTGCACTTAGGCCAAAACAGCTCCTTTATTTACAGGATACAGACAACATTCCACCACATTCCACCTCAATGTTTCCACAATTGCTATTTCCTAGATTCATAACTTCCTACCTGAAATTTGTTTTATTCATTCTTGAATCATTTCCCTGTTTTCTTACCTTTGCTCTTTGGGAGTACTTAAACCATATCTCCAATTTCTTTCCAGATTCTAGCTGTACAGCTACATCTCTCTTTACAGCATCTTCATTTGGAGAATCATAGCACAAATTATACTTTATACAACCTCAATGAATAGTAAGAAGAAAGCAACACTCCTGACTCATTTATAACAGACACCTTCAATCCAAAGATAGGCTGCCTCTAGTTCACACTCTCCATCACTTCTCCATTGGGAGAGAACCAGATATTGCCTTGGCTGAGTTGACCTACATCATCATTGTAGGAAGCTTGCCCTGTCTTAGCCAGTGTGTTAATAATGTAACCTAGTGACAGAATTGGGTTCTTGTTAGAAACTATGTGTGTGAACCAACTTAATTTAAGGATACTTCAAGGTGAAAATAGGCTAGTGAGGAGTGTGTTAGAGAGTTGGCTGGTAGCTAGTCAGTAAGGGTGACTGTTTACAAATAGGAAATAAAGAGATATTCAGCCCCTGCAGACACTGAGAATCAGCAGGGTACATCAGCTCTTTTGCTGATGTGGAGACTCAGGACAAACTTTAGCAATCATCTAAGCATGTGCTTGGGCAATTTCTAACCCAATTCCTCTTGTAATTTCCATTTGGTATTGAGCAAGGAGAGATGTTTATTGGATCTTTGCATGAGCTCTCTTTACTTCTGCAAACCTTGCTCAAAGAAAGAGTACCTATCTCTTGTTCCCAGTGTTTCTAGATGATCACATAAAATAGCCAGTATTTATTACTATTATTCATTTTAAAATTTTAAGTGTATTCTTGTATTTTTTATATAGTTGGGCATTTTGCCTGTTTGTATGTTTGTGTACCACTTATGTGCCTGGTGACCATGGAGGTCAAAAAAGGATGTTGAATTTTCTGGAGATACAGTTACATCCTTTGTGAGCCACAGTAGAGGCTGGGAATTGAACTTGAACCCAGTGCAAGATCAGCAAGTGCTCTTAATCACTGTGCCACCTCTTTGCTTCCCTACCACTATTATTCTTGATCTTATTATTGGCTCTGGAATCATTCAAGGTTGTATAAATAATTGTCTAGTTTTAAAGAATAAGTATCTAGAGAAACTCACAAGAAAACAAGAATAAATAAGACACATATAGTTGGATGCAATATATCTAGAAATACAATAAAAATAGCTAACACTTGTGGTAAGATATATGCAATAAAAAAAGGCCTGAAATATCAGAGAGTCAACCACAAAGCCACATCATAAGGATCACTTAGTCCAAGCTAAGGATAGAGATACTGGAAGTTGGAGAATTCCAAGAGAGAGGCAAGAAGAGTTGGCTGGGTGAGAAGTGGCAGTGGTTTATCACTCTGATATTTCAGCTTTTCTCCAATATCTGTTTCCAGGTTTTCATTAACTCATACAAAATTTGGTACCCAATGTGTGAGTAAATTGGAATTTCTTAAAAGCGGAAGTTAGTTTAAGACACAGAGAGAGTTTTTTTCCACATTAAAAATAGAAAAAAGCATTATAATGGGAGGTATTTGGTATCTGTTTGATAATACACTAGATGGCATAAAAAATGGAATCCTTAAAGGAGAAGATAATTATTCTTGTTTTAGCCTTTAAAAAATAGTTTCTGTAAGTTCCAGTTGGCTGATATGAGTGTCAGGTTAGTTAATATGAATGATAAGATACATTATTTGAAAACCCTGTTAGCACAGATCACAGAAATATTTAGACCCAGACAGAGGAATTTAAAGGAGAACCAATCTCAACGTTGCCTGATACAGTTACAGAGAAACAACCTAAGGCTTTTAAACAGCCAACCTTAATATATCCAGTAACATTGCAGGAGTTGCTGAATGATAGAAACCATGCAGAAGTTAAATAAACTCCAGTATAAATATTATATTTAAGGAGATTCAAGGAAGCAATAGTCATTTGTGCTATTTGTAGTAGGAGGTTTCTGGTCTGTCTGAACAAATGAATACAGGTCAACAAGGAACAGAGAAGGTAACTTTTTGCCTTAAGAAAATGCACTGAAGAGGCTTTCATATATCCCTATCATCAAATCCAGTTCATTTTTATCCTGTCATCATGGAAGGAACCCCTTCCCAGGAAATTAAAGAACATAATGTCTATTTAAAAAAACATGTTGCTGTAGATGATAGAAAACCCAAAGAAGAGGGAAAAAATCAGGGAAACCATAAATCAAAATTGATAAAGATTAGAAAGGTAACCTCCCCAAAGTTAGAGTTGGGGAAGTGTAGTGGAACCATGTTCTGTTACACTGTAAATAGTTTTCCCATGTACTGGTGTAATAAAAGTCTGATTGGCCAGAAGGCAGACAGGAAGTGTTGGCAGGGCTACCAGACTAAGAAAATTCTGGGAATAGGAAGAGCAAGGCAGAGATGCCACCAGAGAAGCCAGCAGATGCAGTGGAAAGAAGACAACCATGCTGCTCTGAGAAAAGGTAGCAAGCCACATGGGTAAATAAGAATTCATGAGTTAGTTTAAGAATTAAGAGTTAGCAAATTATTTCTATTTTTATAAATTCAAGACTACACACCTTTAATCCTAACCTAAATAAAATAAAATATATAAAGGCTCATAAAAAACAACAAAAACAAAAACAACTAACAAAAATAACAAACTAAAGCTAAACTAAAAAAATTACAAGACAATTTAATAAAAATTAACTATAGTACTTTCTCTCTCTAATATTTCAGCCTTCCCCCAATATTTAACTCAAAATCTTTTCTTACAACCCAAATTTATACTACTACAGGTAAGAGTTTCACTTTTGTTTCCATGAGTGAAGAAAAACTGTGGATATCATCAAAATTAAAAAAGATTTGATTTGAACAGGAGAAACTTCTTGATAAGGAGAAATGGTGGCTTATCTACTGACATAACAATTCTTATAAGTTGTAAGAAAAACTCACTGAACAAGAGTCAGGGCAGGGTTTTGTCTTTGTCTTTATAGAACACTAGAAATACACATCTTCAAGAAGTCAAAGGATCTCGAACATCTAGACATTTAAAGCAGAAGGAAAGGCTATCCAGAAAATATTTACAAGCAAAGGAATATCAGACTTGTTGGTACCAATATACTCTACAGAGTAAATTCTCACTGCTTAAAATCTATATCTCTTTATTTCTAAGAAGAGTTGAAGTCCCAGTTCAATTATAAATTGAAGCTGGCTTTGGAGTTGGAATGTGGCTCTCTCCTTCTCTAAACCCAACCATGCTTGTTAAAGAAAAAATGCAAAAACTTCTGTATCATATCAAGAACCATCTAATATGGGACAGAAGAATAATTAAAATTAGAGACTATTCTATTACTAGTAATCTTATGATTTTTTGGTTTGATATTAAAAACTTTCTCTTAATGTGTAAATTTTCTATAAGGTTTATAAGAATAGTATATATGTTTTAAACATTTTGTTGTTCTATTAATGATCAAATAGAGTACTAATTAATTATAAAAGAAAAAAGCTTTATCTAGCTTCCTGTACATTGTTCTGTGTTTTGAGTCTCTTATCAGTTTTCTGCAGTAAACTATGACAATGCCTAACTGTGACCTTTGAAGTACCCAAAAGGAAAATAGAGCCCCACAACAATGATTTCACATGGACTATGACAATGCCACTAGGCTGACAAACACCAACAAAGCTCTGGACTACACACTGCTCAAATTATCTCAAGGTGGCTAGCTGAGATAAATAAGCCTCACAGACTACTCTAATCGCGCCTTGAGACAAGATCAACACATTATGTAGAGACTGAACAACAAGTGATACAGCTTTATTTCAGGACTTGACAATAAACAAAATTTTTCTTTTCAGGATCCCCTAAAAATGCCATCTTTCCCAGACAGCAGGAAGTAAATTTAAGAATATAACATGTGGCTTCCCAAAAGGTTACGGGGTGGGTTTTGGTCTTTTAATGGATTATGGGTGATTGTCATTGTTTAGGGTTATTGATTACCTATTGTGATTAGGAAAAAAAGTTGAACAAGGGAGATTAGATTCAGGGTTCTTGTTTAAAAAAAGAAAAAAGGGAAAAAGGGGATACTGACATGATAGGATACAAGAATAGATTATGGGATCTACTCTGAGAAAAGGGGGATATGGATATGATAGGATAAAGGGTTAGGGTTAGGGTTAAACCTACTTTTAAAAAGCAATTACTAGTTTTAAATAATTTATAGTGGATGGGATTTTTTTATTATACACAAATTATGTATATTGATACAGTTGAGATTAATTTTGTTACTACATATATTTCTATGCTTGTTCAAGGTATTGTACCTACATAGTTCATTTAACAATGTAACACAAATTGTTATTATTTGAAAATTTTTATTACCAACTAATTAGTATATAAAGGCAAGTTAGTAGTTAGATATTACAATCAAACTTATAATTATATTAGATATGTTTTCAAGGTCAAACAGAGATGTATATTAAATAGACAGGTCATTTACAAACACTTCAAAGATCTACACAATGTGGCACTTAAGATATTTTACTAACATAGGTTCTTTTTATTTTTATGACAATGGATATGTCTTCTCCTTGCAGCACCAATCTACTTCAGAGAAGATGATAGGCATCAAACAAACTCCATATGGAGTTGACTTTCTTTGTGGCAAAAGTTAGCCACTGAGTAAGGAAGTACCTTTGCCTCAACTACTGATAGTATGATATCCAAAATGGACAAGCAGAACACACAAAAAAAGAGCTACCAAACCATGCCAGGACAAGATAGGAAGGTCTTTAATAATATCCTGCATTACAGACAAGTATGTCAGATATTCGAGGCCTGTAGGCTGAAGATGGATGCTTCAGCGGTGCAGAAGAATGTTGGGTGACTGTCCACATAGCCAGCTGTTTCATTTTTCACATTTTTGGAAGTCACATGCTTGCACTTCCTATTTACTTAGTTAATATTGTTTCCTTCTTGAGTCTCCAAGGAAGTTGAATATGAGTTAAAGTTTTCTAACGACAGTTTTAGAAAAGAAACTCACTAAGAGGTTAAAATGTATTAAGTTTAAGAGACCTCAAAAGCTAAGTTTTCATTTAGTAATACAAGTCAGATAGAAAGTGAATTAAGTACATCCTTTGGACTCACCAAAATAGGATAAATGATGGAATATTGCTTTTGAATTTGTCAATTGTTCCTAGACTGGACATTACTGATATAATTATTTATATATATATTGTATATAGTCATTGTACCTATTGTATATAATTTTTCTTCTACAAGTTTTAACATTTTTTATTTTTTGACACAAAGGGAGATAAATAGTGCTATATATGTAAAAAAATATCCTGAAATATCAGTCAACCATAGAGTCAAGCCATGAAGGTCACTTAGACTGGCAGTTGGAGGATTCCAAGGAAGGCCCTAGAAGTTGGTGAGAAGTGGCGATGGTTTATCTCTCAGATATTTCAGCTTTTCTCTAATACCTGGCTCTGAGTTTCTATTAATTCATACAGTAAACACTGAAATGAAGTACAGGTCATACTGGAAGTGTCCTAAAATGCTCACAGCCACATTGTAGGATGACTGCTGTTACATCCTCATCTCACGCATGCGCACATAGTGTTGAGGGGAAAGAAGCAGCTTTATTAAAGTTGACATAGCTGTCTTCATTCAAGCAGGATGCAGGAAAGTGTGAAGGGTAAAATCATGAACCTAGAAATCTATCATTCCTTACCAAAATAAAATCTAGATGATGGGCAGCAGAGATGGCTCAGTGGTTAAGAGCATTGACTGTTCTTCCAAAGGATCTGGGTTCAATTCCCAGCATCCATATGGTGGCTCAGAATCATCTGTAATTCTAGTTTCAGAGGATCTGACACCCCCCTCTGTGGACACTGCATGCACATGGGAAACAAAATACCTATACACATAAAAATAAATGCATATATTTAAAATGTGTGTGTATTGGCCACGTATGGTGGCACAAACTTTTTATCCAAGTACTAGGGAGGCCTAGAGGCAAGAGAATCTCTTTGAATTTGAAACCAACTTGGTCTATATTATCAATTTCCATGGCAGCCATGGCTATGTAAAAAGATCCTGTCTCAAAAAAAAATCTAATAAGTCAAAGATATAAACATAAAAAGGGTAGCCAGAAGAAGTCCATAAGGAAATTTAAGTAAATCATTTTATAATTCCAGAATGATGAAGGCATTTTTTAAAATAGCATGTCAAAAACCAGAAGCCAAACAAGAAAGTTTGATAGATGATACTACATAAAAATGTAAACCTTCTGTTTGGCCAATAAATAAGCTTGGAAAAATATTTCAACATACGCTACAGACAAAAGGTTACCATTTCACATAAAGACAGAAAACTCATCATAAAGCCAATAAAAACTGAGCACTACCAAGATGAAAAATATAAGTAACAGAACATTATAGCTCAGAAAATGGCTAACAATTTTTTAAAAATAGCAAAAATGGCTAACAGCTGATTCCCTTAATATAATGAGGAAAGTTAATAAGTATTTAATGGAACAACATTTTTAAAAATCAACTGTATTATTGGTTTCTTAGAGACAGCACGACATTCTTAAGCCTAGGAAAGCCAAATAGACTCCTTCTATCTTAAGACTTTAGAAGTCAATCCCACTTAAACCCATTTGGAAAAGTAAAGAGAGAAAAATGAGGCTAGATACAAAGCTGAAAAAAGAGTCATCCCATGCTAGAGAAAACAAAATTCCCAGTCAAAAAGAATCTTGGGGATGCCAGAGATTTCACACTGAGGGAAAATGAAAAAGTTATATAAAGAATAGGAAAAACTAAGCTTGTATCCTAGGAGTGTTAATGATTAGAGCAGAGGTTAATAAAACTGGAAATAGAAAAATCAAAATCAACTAAGGTAAAATGTTTATTTTTAACAATCAAAATAAATGATAGATCATTAGCTAAAAACAGATTTTAAAAGCCAGGCATGATGGTATATGATTCCACTCTTAGCACTGGAGAGGTGGAGACAGGCTGGGTTTATTGGACAGCATAATCTAATCCACAAATTCAGGATAACAGTGACAGACACTATCTTAAAAAACAAGGAAGATAGCTCCTGAGAAATAACGTTCAATGTTGATGGCTGGCCTCCAAAGACACTTGCACATATGTGCAGGCTCAACCACTGTGGTATTTTGAATGTAAATGACTCTCCATAAAATCATAGGATGTGGTACTGTTAGGAGGTGTGGCCTTGTTAGAGTAGGCATGACCTTTTTGGAAGAAATGTGTCACTCTGGGATGGGCTTTGAGGTTTCCTATGCTCAAACTAGTCACTTCCTGTTGCCTACAGATAAAGATATAGAACTCTCAGCTCCTTCTCCTGTATCATGTCTACCCACTTGCTGTCATGTCCCACCATGATAATAATGGAGTAAACCTCTGAAACTATAAGGTTTCGCCCCAATTAAATGTTTTTCTTTGTAAAAGTTGTCATGATCATGGTGTCTCTTTACAGCAATAAAAACCCTAAGACAGAAGTTGATACCAGAGACTAAGATATTGCTATGATAGGCCTGGCTATATTTTTGTTAGAAGGAATATGGACCTTGGGACTGTGGATTAGAAAAGCAGCTGAATGCTTTAAATACTGTTTAATGGGCCATCCTAGTAGGAGCATGGAAGACAGTGATGCTGAGTGTGATCTAATAAGCTGTGGATGCCTGAATCAAGAGGTTTCAGAGGAGAAGCATAATATATGGTGAAGAATGTGGCTGTCTTTGTTCTAAGAGTCGGCCTGAGGATAAAGTGAAGAGTTTGGGATTAATTCTGTTCGCAAAGGAAATCTCTAAATAGACTCTGTGTAGTGATTAGTGTTAACTCTAATGAAGTTTAGAATGAAAAGGAGCAAGCTGAGCAGAGTAAACTACAAAATGTAAAATTTGAGGAGAAAGGGAGCACCAGGAAGTGGAATGGAGCTAAATTCTCCATTCAAGGATACAAACAGATTAAGAAATGGAATAAAGGGAGTGGGACCTCAGGGCAAGATCCCACCAACTGAGTTTCCAACTTGTAAAAAGAAATTAAAGGAAATCTTAGAGCAGTACAAATTCTAAGACCCACACAGTCTAAGTACTGGGATAAAAGGTCTGCACCACCACAAGGCCCACTTGTTATAGAGCAACAGAAAGAATGGTTTTGAGACAAGTTATCACTGTTCATCTCAGGCTGGCCAGAAACTCATCAGATCTACCTGCTTCTGCCCCTGGGTGTGGGATTAAAGGCACTGAAGGCACGCATCATCACACTTGACTATAAGAATAATGTTTTTAGCCAGGCAATAGTAACATGTGCTTTTAATCCCAGCACTTGGGAGGCAGAGGCAGGCAGACCTGAGCTCAGCCCCAGGGACTTAGATAGTAGAAGAAGAGAAATGACTTCTGAGAGCTGCCCTCCACACATATACCATGATACACATGCACCTCACATACAACACAACAAATAAACAAATATTGAGAAGAATTTTAAGAAGTTGATAGTGCTGTAGAAACATCAGGCATTAATTAAAGTAAGAAAGCACTCTATTGGGAGAGTGGTGCTGATTATACTGAAAGGATACAGTGCAAACATGCAAAGACACTTAATCCTTGAGCATTATACAGTGTATGTCATCAAACTTTATAGTATAAAAACCTCTTATAAATACAGGAAGCTTTTTCAAAATAGTTCTTATTCCAGGCAAAAATATTAGAACTAACAACAAACAAAAATGCATAAGATCTGGCTAATAAAATTTATAGAATCAGCTCAATAAGATTCAAATACCACATCCTCTTTTTAAGGGGAATTCTTTTTTATTGTATCCATGAATTATTTGCTAACATTAACTCTAAAATCAAAATTTAAGAGGTTAAAAACTGGCTTGATAAGATGGCTCAGTGAAAGTGGGAAATACACTTCTACAAATTGGCACAGGCGACCACTTCCTAAATATAACACCAGTGGCACAGACACTAAGACCAACAATCAATAAGTGGGATCTCCTGAAGCTAGGAAGCTTCTGCAAAGCCAAGGACACTGTCAATAGGACAAAATGACAGCCTACAGAATGGGAAAAGATTTTCACCAACCCTACAAGT